>QRFJ01004169.1:50188-171226 GCA_006176705.1 Cocos nucifera | reverse complement strand
GAGAGAACCATATTCAGTAAATATATAGCGATCATCAGACTATGTTCTTAAAAAAATTCAAAAAGGTCCATGAAGCTCATCATTGATCTATTAGATATGTGCCCTAGAAGTCAGATTGGCTGATACTTATTAAATACTTTCTAGGAGCATTTTCATAATTTTAACTTAAAATTAATTAAAAAATTATTTATTCTATCACATTATGTATAAAGTGTCTGTGATACATCCATTGAGTTAATAGGCATGATGACATATATTCTCAAGAGTTGAGAATTTAAGGTGTGTTATCATAATTAACTCATAAATTACTTTCGATCGTAGAATTATCATGACGATGGTAATTAATTTGGAAGATCGGTGTATGATTGCTTTCTATTTATGAATATAGTTCTCTCTAAGACCGTTCCTATCACACTGTATGAGATATAGCATGATAAGAAATCAAGTCTGAGTCATCTCAGAATTTTGGATTGTCCAGCCCATATCAAGAGACAACAAGCGGACAAATTAGAGTCTAGATCCTTTAGAGCTTGATTTATTGGATATCCTAAAGAGTCATTAGGATATTATTTCTATCTTCAAGAAGATTACAATGTGATCGTGAGTCGACATGCCATCTTTTTTGAAAAATAGTTTATTCTAGATGGTGGCATTGAAAGATAGATTAAACTCAAGGAGAAAGTCTCCAATGAGAAATGAACTAAGTAACCTATGGAACCCAATCAGATTAAGCCAATCCAGACACTATCTCCTCCACCTCATAGATCAAGTAGAATTTTTGATTCTCCTGAAAGGTACTTAGATACTATATCAGAAGATGTAGAGAAAATATTTCTCATAAAAAATGGGGTTCATGGTGATGATCCTAAAATCTATGACGAGACGATATCAGATATCGATTTCGAGAAATGGTTAGAGGCAATGAGGTCAGAGATTATCTCAATACATGTGAATCAAGTCTGGACCTTGGTAGATCCACCTGAAGGTATAGTACCTATTGGGTGTAAATGAATCTTCGAGAGAAAGATAGGTGCCGATGGAAATGTAGAGATATTCAAAGTATGGCTCGTAGCGAAAGGGTATAATCAACATGAAGGCATTGACTATCAAGATACATTTTTGCCAGTATCCATGCTTAAATCCATCCACACATTGCTTACTATTGCAATCTATTTTGATTATGAAATATGATAGTTGGACATGAAAATGATATTCTTAAATGGATATCTTGAGGAAGATATCTATATGGAACAGCTGCTGGATTTCACATCTTGTGATAATGATCATAAGGTATGCAAGCTGCAAAGGTCCATATATGGACTTAAGCAAGCATCTTGGAGCTGAAATGCTCATTTCAATGATGTAATAAAATCATTTGAATTCATCAAGAATGAGGAGGAGTCTTGTGTTTTCAAAAAGGTTAATAAGAGCGCTGTTGTCTTCCTTGTACTGTACGTGGATGACATCCTCCTAATTGAAAATGATATTTTCATGTTCACTACAGTCAAAATATGGTTGTCTAAGGAGTTTTCTATGAAAGATCTAGGAGTGGCATCCTTTATTCTGAGAATTAAAGTCTATAGGGATAGACCGAATAGGATGCTGGGTCTCTTATAGAAGATGTACATAGAGGAGGTGCTAAAAAACTTCAAGAGGGTATTAGTGCCCTTCAGATATAGCATTCATCTCTCCAAAAAGATGTGCCCTAGCACAGCTGAGGAGATTGAATGCATGAGCAAGATCCCTTATGCTATAGCAATAGGGAGCCTCATGTATGCCATGGTATGTACACGACCTGATATTGTCCAAGCTATGAGTGTCATGAGCAGGTGTCAGTCAAATCTAGGCAAAGAGCACTGGACTTCCTTGAAATGTATCCTTAAGTACTTAAGAAGGACTAATAATATGTTTCTAGTTTTTGATAATGGAGAACTCCAAGTCCAGGGGTATATAGACTTGGATTTTACATCCAATATAAATGATCAAAAGTTGACACCTGAAAGTTTATTTATTTATAAAGATGGAGCTATCAGTAAAAAGAGTTCCAAGCAGATGGTGATAATAGACTGCACCATGAAAGTAGAGTACATCATTATGTTAGAGGCTGCAAAGGAGTCATTCTAGTATAAGAAGTTTCCTGCAGAGCTCAGAGTGATGCCATTAGATGCCATCTCTCTGTACCGTGACAACAATTATGCCATAGTCCTAGCAAAGGAGTCGAGGTCTCACCAAAAATTCAAGCACATCGAGCGGTGATACCACCTCATCTATGATTACCTTGAGAAGGGATACATCAAGATCAAGAGAGTGACACTGCAGATAATGCGGTTGACCCATTGACAAAGCCATTGAGCCAGCAAAAGATCGAAGCCCATCTTGAGAAGATGGGACTTAAATTTGTAGCCAATTGGCTTTATGTCATGTGGGAGTTTGTTAGATGTGTGCCCTAGAAGCCAGATTGGCTAAATACTTGTAATACACTTCTAAGAATAACTTTATAATTTTAACTATAAATTAATAAAAGAATTATTTTCTATCATAGTGTATATTTAAAGTGTCTGTGATACATCTTTTGAGTTATTGGTAATGACAGTTCATATTTTCAAGGGTTAAAAATTTAAGAAATGAATTCTCATAAGTAACTCATGAACTACATCCGATCGTAGGATCATCACGAGGATGGTGATCAATCTAGAAGGTTGGTGTATGATCACTTTCTTAAGATAGATGTATCTTGAGTCTATGGTGTGGAGACACTAGAGCGAGAGTATAGGTACTTGTTAGAGAATGAGGGCATTGAGCATGACCACCTCGAGTAGTTATAAGAAAGTCTGTCTTCTCATCGATGACTGGCTCGATGCTGCAGTGATGTGTTTGATTCTTTGACCTGAGATGTATCGACAATTCATCTTGAGGGTGTTTTAGTTTGACTACACCATAACTCGGTCTCCTAGCCATTCAAAATTCTGAGGTGTATGTTGGCTATAGCATGTTTATTGTAGGAATTAGATTGCACCAATAGAAGATCTATCTGCCTCGATAGATGAGGAGTAGTCCTATGATAATCATGAGATCGAGTCCTTAAGCCCATGGCCATGATAGAGTGAAGATGATAGAAAGAATTTCTATTAGGATTTTACATTGGACTCGAATCAAATGATTAATTTATATGACAGATGTTGGGTTAGATGAGTTTACCTTAGCCCTAATCCTATCGGGGCTCAAGATAGAAGAACCCAATCACATAGATAACTGCATCGAGAAGTTCGCATTCAGTTTCGATGGATTTCCACCATATACTGCTAGGTATTACTAATGGATTTTGGGAGCAATTAGAATGATTTTTGTTGATCAATCATTTTAATTGTGTGAATCAGAAAAGTTCTGGTCCATCGAAAGATGTTTTGATGATGTCAATGATAGAGATCATGACATATCTCATTACCATATGAAATTGAATCTAACTAGGTCATACAAATAATGGTTTAGATTTGGATGTCATCATTTGAGCTAACCCAGTTCGATTGATTTATATTAGATCTAATTAGGTTCAAGGTAATCGTGTTAGCACACGATTGAGCTTGACTTTCTCCTTTTATAATCTTTCTGATTCATTGCAATCGAGTCAAATTTGATTTGATTGATTTAGGTATCTTAATTGAGTTTTATTTTCATCTAGCTAGAATCTATTCTAATCAGATTAGTTGTAGAAATTAAATCCATTCATGGTGCAATTGGACTAGGGTCAAAAGTTGACCTAATTGAGAGAATTGAGGGTCACCTGATCAGAGGATTCTAAAAAATTCTATGAAAATAATTTTTCTTTGAATTTTGGATATGTGATTGGGCTTGAGTCATACTTTGGGTGAGCCTAATTTTGTGATTTTTAGTGATGCCTAGATTGGGTTTCTAATAGAGTGTGATTTGGATCAAACTCTTGAAGAGAGGAGTCCCATGCGCCACGGACTCCTCCTTATCCTTTCTTCATGCCAACTTGGGAGGAATTTTGGGCAACCAAACCTGATAAAGATCTAGTTGGCATTCTGGGCTATCAATTTGGGGTCCTAGGTAATCAAGCAAATAAGTTGCTTGATCACTTAGGAGTCTAAATGGTGCAAGGGACTTGTATAAAAACTCCTGCGCATAAGGTGTTAGGTGATTCTGATTGCCACGTCAATATTCTATTGCCCCTTCCATTTTTTATGCCCCTCTAATCCTCTCTCTCCTCTTCTTTTACATGCCAAAAGTTGAGCATAAATTAGAGAAGAAGATCTAATCAAATTTGTGAAGAGTTCAGCATCTATGCGATGGTGTTCATGAGATGGACAAGCTGCCTTCACAAGTTATTTTGAAGGTTCCTCATATCAGATTCAGATCTGATCTTTGGAGAAAAGATTCATGAGGAGAAGACATCCAGATCCTACCCAAGTGGATACTGGTAGAGGCTAGGTGAGTGCATTTTTCCTTTCAGAACTTTAGAAAAGATCAGGATCATCATAAGGTGATCATATTATCCAAACAAGGTAAGAAACTAAATCTAATTTAATTTTATTTTAATTTTTAATATCAAATCATCATGATCAAAACTAAAAACTCTTAGATCTAATTAGATCATTTAAAAACTTTTTAGAAAAATTCACCATAAATCTGATCAGATCTGCATGATCCTGCAATGAAAAATGAGATTTTCCTTCACCTTATCCACGTATAATTGCCACTGTGTCACCCTTTTAAAAGGTGTTTTTCAAATGGGTGTGGGGGGGTGTTTACATGAGAAATCTATGACTGGCAAGGGAAGGTTCTTAGAGAGAGAAAAATCTAAGAGGGGCACTAGTCTGGGCATGGAGAAGTCCAGTGAAGGAGAAAGTCTTTCATTAGCCTACATTCCACTCACATGTCACTTCTTTAATTTTTTTTTTTTTCTTGTTGCTCGTCTAAAAATATTTTAGATGGGCATATGGTAGAGGGAGAGTCTATCTACCCATGAAAAATTATTTCATAGGAAAACTCCAAAGAGAGTGGGCATGAGAGGATTTTCAGGCGTTAGGATTTTTTGAGTGTTCAAAACCCTAGAATTAGGTTTCGAGGTTTGGATGGAGAGATCGAGTGCTGTGAGCATTGAATCACCACCAAATTTGAAACACCACTTCGTCATCCTAGGAGATTAGAAAGAAGGCAATCGATTGGATCGATCGAATCAACTATCAAAGATCCTAGTGAGGAGCAAGCACTCCGATGGAGCTGGTTGGGACCAAAAGCTTTATATGGACCAACCATATAGGATGGACAAGAGTGCAACTGTAGCATGATGCTAGAGCATATTCTAGTAGATTCAGATCATGGAGATCAGCTATCCATGCATGGGTATCGAGTTTTGAACTCGAATTGATCAGCAAATATGATTTGTTGATTGATCGAATTTAAATTTTAAATTACATATTAGCATGTCTAGATCCTAAGTAGGGTTTTCTGATTTGATCAATTCATGCATAGATTAATTTTAGTTTAATCTAATGCTTCCACTATAATAATATTCAAAAAATATTTCAAAAAGCATGCTAAAATCTTACGTGATTTCCTTCAATGGTATCAGAGCAAGGGTTGCTTGACATGTTCTAATATGTCAATTAGAAAATTTAAATACTTTTATATATGATATGTTAGATCCAGATAACTCAATAATCAAGGATGAATGAGCCACCAAGCCATTCGGTCATAAGGAACAAGTATGGTTTAAAGGCCATCTCTTCTCATTTAGTGGGGATCCCTTATGGTGGTATGAGTGCCACCGTGAACTCATTCATTAAGATGAACAGTGAAAGAATTTTTATGATTAAAATTATTTTAATTAAAAAGTTAAACATGAATGTATTTAGATTATATATAAAGATAATTTATGATTTAATTTTTATTAAGCTTGATTTTTTGTTTAAAACTAGCAATATGTTGCTGTTTGAGAAATGAGCCGACTCATTTCTGAAACGAGTCAACCCATTTGGAAAATAGAAAATAAAATCTTTCAAAATTTAAAAATTATTTTTAAAATATCAAACCCCAACCCATCAGCCCGAAACTTAATTAAAAGAATTAAGTATTATTTATAGAATCTAGAATTATGAATTAAAGATTCTAAGACAAAATTATACAACTGTGGGTTAAAGGATTAGATGAATTAGGTCCATTAAATGAATTAAACCTAAGGTTAGTTAAAGAATGGATTAATCTAGAGTAATTGATCAAATCTAACCAAGTGTTGAATTAGATTAGTGAAGGAAAATCTTGTTTCTCAGTATAGGATCATTCAGATCTAATTAGATTTGAAGAAATAATTTAAAATTTATTTTCTATGATCCTAATTAGATCTAAGACATCTCAAATCTAATCCTAAAGATTTGATATTGAATTTAAAAAATAAAATTAAATCTAATTTAATTTCTTGGTCCATTCTAGCAGGATCTGGACGTCTTCTCCTCACAAATCTTTTTTCTAAAGATTAGATTTGAATTTGATCTAAAGAACCTTCAAAATAATTTGAGAAGGCTGCTTGTCCATCTCACGAATACCGTCGCATAGATCCTGAATCTTGTACCAAAAATCTTGGACCTTCAATTCAGATTTGTGCCTAACTTTTTTAGGCTTGTAGAAGAGAGGGAGGGAGAGGACAAAGGGGCATGGGATATTAGAGAGCTGGCTCCTTTGGGCATGGAAAATCTATTTTGTGTGATGCTTCATAATGGCATGAGAAAGATTTCTCAAACCCAATGCCATCTAGAGTCCTTCTTTGACCAAATCACTTATTATTTGATCAAAGGAATCCTAAGAATTATTGTCCATGAAAATCCATTAGATCCCATCTAGTTTTGTCACCAAAATTGATTCAAAAAGATGTCAGCATGAGTAGATAAGGAAGAGTCCGCTGCACCTAGGACTCTTCCCTCAAGAGTTTGATCCAAATCATACTATATCATAACTTAGTCTAGGCATCTCCAAAAATCATGAAATTTGGTACACCCAATGTATGATCATGCCCTATTACATATCTAAAGTTTAGATCAAAATAATTTTTAGAGAATGTTCTAAAAGCATCTAATCATGTGAACCTTAATTCTCTCAAATAGGTTAACTTTTGACACTAGTCCATTTGCACTATGAAGGGATTTAATTTCTACAATTAATCTAATCTAGATAGGTTCCAGTCAGATGAAAATAAACTCATTCAAGATACAAGAATGAGTCAAATTAAATTTGACTCAGTTATGATGAATCAGAAAGATTACAGAAGGAGAAAGTTAGGCTCAATCATGTGCTAGCACGATTACCTTGAACCTGATTAGATCTAATCCAAATCAATCAAACTGGATTAGCTCAATTGATGACATTCAAACCCAAATCCTTATTTGTGTAACTCAGTTAGATTTAGTTTCATATGGTAATGAGACATGTCGCAATCTCTATCATCAACATCATTGAAATATCTTTCGATGGACCAGAATTTTTTTGATTCATACAATTAGAATGATTGATTATCAAAATCATTCTAATTGCTTCCAAAATTCATCAGTAACATCGAATAGTATATGATGGCAATCCATCAAAACTGAAAATGAATCTCTTAGTGCAGTTACCTGTGTGATTGGATTCTTCTATCTTGAGCCCTGACTGGATTTGGATTAAGGTGAACTCATCAAACCCAATGTCCATCATATTAATTAATCATTTAATTCAAATCCAATATGAAACCCTAATAGAAACTCTTTCTATCATCTTCACTCTATCATGGCCATGGGCTTAAGGACTCAATCTCATGATTATCATAGGGCTACTCCTCATCTACTGAGGTAGATAGATCCCCTATTGGTGCAATCCAATTCCTACAATGAACATGTTATAGCCAACATACACCTTAGGATTTTGAATGGCTAGGAGATCGAGTTATGGTGTAGTCAAACTATAACACTCTTAAGGTGAACTATCGATGCATCTCAAGTTAAAGAATCAGACACACCACTGTAGCATCGAGCTAGTTATCGACGATAAGGTAGACTTTCTTATGACTGCTCGAGGTGTCATGCTCAGTGCCCTCATTCTCTAACAAGTACCTATACTCTTGCTTCAATATCTCCACACCGTAGACTCAAGATACATCTATTCTAAGAAAGTGATCATACACCAACCTTTCAGATCGATCACCATTCTCATGATGATCCTACGGTCGGAAGCTATTTATGAGTTAATTATGAAAATTCATGCCTTAAATTTTCAACTCCTAAAAATATGAATTAATTTATTATCAAAGAATAGATTAATCTAGAGTAATTGATCAAATCAAATCAAGTGTTGAATTAGATTAGGTCAAGGACACTATAGACTCAACTTCAATAGTTGTAGTTGGATGGGTCCAGATCTTTAACAAGACCAATATGGACTTAATTCATGGCTAAGCGATCTAGCTCAAAATTGCTAGGTTGATCAAATTAAACCTAATTAATCGATTGATGTCTAAGGTAAGTTTGGCAGTCTAGATCAATAGTTTTTAATTGGGAGCTACTTGTTAGATATATGTGCCCTAGAAGCCAGAATTGGCTGACACTTGTAATACACTTCTAGGGGCAAAATTGTAATTTTGACTATAATTAATAAATGGGTTATTTTCTATCACACATGTGTATTTAGTGTCTGTGATACATCTTTTGAGTTAATGGTAATGATAATTCATATTTTCAAGAGTTGAAAATTTAAGACATGAATAATCATTATTAACTCATAAATAGCTCCCGACCATAGGATCATCACGAGGATGGTGATTGATCCGGAAGGTTGGTGTACGATCGCTTCTCTTTAGTAGATGAGTCTTGAGTCTACGGTGTGGAGACACCGGAGCGAGAGTACAGGTACTCGTTAGAGAACGAGGGCACTGAGCGTGACCACCTCGAGTAGTCATTAGGAAGAGTCTACCTTCTCGTCAATGACTGACTCGATGCTGCAGTAGTGTGTCTGGTTCTTTGACCTGAGATGCATCGGCAGTTCACCTTGAGGGTGTTATAGTTTGACTACACCATTACTCGGTCTCCTAGCCATATGGAACCCTGAGGTGTATGTTGGCTATAGCATGTTCATTGTAGGAACTGGATTGCATCAAGATGGGATCTATCTACCTCGGTGGTAGAGGAGCAGCCCTATGATGATCATGAGAATCAAGTCCTGAAGCCCATGGCCATGGCAGAGTGAAATAATAGAAAGAGTTTCTATTTAGATTTTCACATTGGACTCGAATCGAATGATTACATCATATGACAGAGACTAGGGTTTGACGAGTTCACCTTAACCCTAATCTGATCGGGGCTCAAGATAGAAGAACTTAATCACACAGGTAGCTGCACCAAGAGGTTCGCATTCAGCTCTGATGGGTTGCCACCATATACTGCTAGGTGTCACTGGTGGATTTTGGGAGCAATTAGAATGATTTAGATGATCGATCATTCTAGCTGTTCGAATCAGAAGAGTTCTGATCCATCGAAAGGAGTTTCGATGATGTCGATGATAGAGATCATGACATATCCCATTACCATACAGAACTGAACCTAACTGGGTCACACAAACAAGGGTTTGAATCTGGTGATCATCAATTGAACTAATCTAGTTCAATTGATCTGAATGAGATTCAATTAGGTTCAAGGAAATCGTGCTAGCACTCGATTGAACCTAACGTTCTTCTTTTACTATCATAAATAAGTTGTCCTGACTGAGCCAAAGGAGTTTGTGCTCAATCAGAGGCCTTCATATGGTCTGAACTGGAGGTTGTCCAAGTCAGAATAGGTTGTCTTATTTGTAAGACATTACCTGCCATTTTTGGTCACCTGCCATTTCTTGGTCTTTGACTTTGGTCAAAAGTCTACCTTTGACTGGTCAAACGTTGACCATTGACCCTTTGACTTTTGACCACATGTCATGCACCTATTGGAGAGCTGGTGGGGGCCTGTCCCCCTGCCAGAACCTGGCAAGGAGAAGGGCGCACGCCAAGGGTGGCGTGAGCCCAAGTAGGAGGCGCCTAGGAGTCCTTGTTGGACAAGGACTCCACCTCCCTTTTGGATTCCAATCAGAGTTCTACTAAGAATCCAGTTTGACTGGTCTTAGGCGCCCTCTAAGGAGGAATCCAGGGGTCTCTATTCCCAACCAATCAGATTTAGATCTGATTTCACAAAGGGTTGTGATTGGTTGAGAGGAAGAGGAGTTGGATCACAAGCTTAGTCTATAAATAAGACCCTGCGCCCAACCCTCAAAAAAAAAATAAAAGAAATAATCAAGAGAATTTCCCACGCCCCAAGGCTGCCTCTCCCCTCTTTCCTCCATGCCATAAACTCTCTTCTCCCCTCTGCCTCTCCACGTCCAAAAGAGTTTTGGACTTTGGTTGGTGCGATTCCAGATCAAGAAGAAAGGCGATCAAAAGCAAGAAGGCTGCGCTGCTGCAAAAGGACGACTGCTGATCTTCAAAAGGAGTTTTGAAGATCCTCCAGATCAGATCCAGATCTGATTTTTGGAGGCATGATAGAGAAGAAGAGGATCTCCAGATCCAACCCGAGTGGATACCGGTAGAGGCCAGGCGCTTGCGTGGCTAGATCCAGAACCTTCCGCTGCAATCAGGATCATCTACAGGGTAATAGGATTACCCAAATCAGGTAAATTAAATTTGATTTAATTTATCTTATTTTATTTTATTTATTAAAATAATAAGAATCAGATCTGAAACATATCAAGATCTGATTGAGATCAAGAGAAAAATTTTTGAAATATATCTCTTGATCTGATCAGATCTGGACGAACCTGGACCGGGAAATCAGGATTTCCCTTCAACTGGTATCAGAGCCATGGTTCTAAATTGTTTAGATCTGATTTTAATTTTATTTTAATTAGAAAATAAAGTGATTTCAGATGTCACATGAGATGTGATCAGATCTGAAATCAGAAAAATTAAAATTAAATGATTTGGATCTAAGATTAAGAAGATATGCATGACTAGTTCTAGAATAGAATAGTTCTATAGAATAGTTTTGCATGTCTTTGATTTAATCTGATTAAATCATATTTTAGATCTTCTTATTTACTATTTTCTGATATTATAAGTGTTATAATAACATCTGATAAACAGCAAATAAAAATTATTTAATTTTAAATATCATATGAGATATGATAGATGCATGTCTAGACTAGTTGTAGAATAGTTCTACATAATTGTCTAGATTAGAATTTATTTTGATTAGATCAATTTAAATCTAATTTTTTAGATTATTATGAGATAATTTAGATCTGAAAACATGCATGATTTGATACATGAGATGTATGCAAAATATGCCTTGATTAGATCTAAATTTGTATATGAGATATATGATATAGATCTATAACTGTTTTGTAGATTTACATGTTCCTGATTAAGGCGTTCCTCTTGGCCGTCCGGTCATAAGAACGAAGAAGGGTTTAAAGGCCCTCTCTTCCCATTCGATGGGGTGTTCTTATGACGTGTAGGGGTGCTGCGTGTTCGTCCTTAATCAGAAACCCAAAACTTACTTTCTGCAAAACCCTAGATCCTGAAACCCTAGGATTTATTGTGCATATTTTGTTTATGAACCCAACTTAATTAAGAATTAAGTTTATGGAATATTAATTAGGTCTAAAATTGAGAATTTCAGATCTAAGACATATTCATAATACTGGGTTCGGGCTTGGGTAGCTCAATTAGGTCTAAGCGGTTGATCAAACCGAATCAAGAGTTGGTTAGATGGGATCAACAATGCTTAAATTGACCAGCCTAATAGGATTAAGTCTGGGTCAAGATCGAGTCACGATCAAGCAAGACCTAATTAGGCTCAGAGGTTAGAGTCTGGATTGTAGGCTAACCCAATTGGTTCTGACTCAACAATTTGGTGTCTAAGGTAAGTTTGGCACAGACGACCGACTGGTTTTTAATTGGAAGCTACTCGACCTGAATGCGTTCTTGTACGAGTTAATGGCATATTCCTTCCACCGGTCTCACTTACCTGGCCATATCTGTTGACACAGTTCTGATCTGAGGTGGTCAATAATCCGAGCTAACCCATGCCACTAGGTTAGTCATAATTGTTATGACTAAGCCAAGTCTAGTTTAATGAGACCTGAATCAATTCTCCCTAAGAAAAGATTAAGTCCGAGGTCTTCCACCATTGTAGACGTGCGGGCCCTTCCCGGGGTTGATTGTTCTCGGCTGGATACAGTGGCTCAGTTGCACCGGGAAGACGCAACCATGTCTATTAGGCATTGGATGCTATGGGCTGGAGGATGAGTTGGGCTCAATATTTCGGATACGGTGAGAGACCCAATTAGGAACCCAGTCTATGCAAATGGTGGGTCTGACTTAACTAAGGAGTGGATCAATATTCCGGATACGGTGAGATTCATGAATTAGAGACCAAGTTTGGGTGCACCATGATTAGAGAATCATTGAACAAGAGTTGTTCACTCATTGGCTAACCCATCACCAATAACTGTTAGGTGAGGTGATGAGTCAGTTGGTGAGACCGCACCACCCACTAGAAATCATCAATCGCGGAGATTTTCGCATCTCTACAGAGGGAGTGTAGGGATCCGAGAAAATAGTGGGAGCTAATTTGTTTAAAAATAAAATCCCTAAACAAATTGGTCAAGTCAAAATTACAGTATCTAACTAGAATCTTTGACTCTCTACAGGAAAATGTCTGCGTCCAACCCACTGGCACGTATCCTAGACACACATAGACTGACTGGACCCAATTATAAAGATTGGCTCAGGAACTACAAAATTATTTTGGGTTCAGAGAAGTTAACACATGTTTTGGACCAGGACCCTCCCACCTTACCAGCTCGTCCATCCACTGAACAGAGAGCGTCTCTGGAAAAATGGATTGACGAAGACAATAAGGCCAGATACTACATGTTGGGCTCGATGTCTGATGAGCTCCAGCGCCAACATGAAGATATCGGGACTGCTCGCCAAATGTTGGCTCACCTGCAGGAGATGTTTGGTGAACAGAGTCGCGCAGCCAAATATCAAGTCACGAAAATGACTTTTTAAGGCTAAGATGCGTGATGGGCAGTCAGTCCAAGATCACTGTCTGACAATGATCAAGGACATGGAAGAGCTTGAGAAGCTCGGTGTGAAGTTGGACTTGGATCTGCAGAACGATATTATTCTGCAATCCTTGACTGATGCATATGGGCAATTCATCATGAATTACCACATGCATAAACTTCAAAATTCCTTGGCCGAGTTGAATGAATATGCTGGTTACCGCTGAGCTTTCTATGAAAGGTTCTAAAGGCTCAGTTCTTGCTATGGAACGGACTTCTTCCAAAAGAAAGTCTTATGGAAAGAAAAAGAAGTCTGTGAAAAAGCAAAAGGTGGAAGGATCAAAGAAGAAGAAGGCAGAACCGAAGAAGAAAGGTCCGATGGCAAAGGAAAGTGTTTCCATTGCAACAGCGACGGCCATTGGAAGCGGAACTGCCCTACTTACCTGGCCACCCTGAAGAACAAGAAGGAAGGTCCTTCTGGAGGTATGCTCGTTATTGAGTCTAACCTTACGGTTTCTTCTGCATCCAGTTGGGTGCTTGACTCTGGTTCTAGTGCTCATCTGTGCACTTCTATGCAGGGTCTTGAGGATAGCAGGAGGCTGAGGGATGGAGACATGATCCTACGCATCGGTAATGGAGCAAGAGTTGCTGCAGTAGCCGTGGGAACATACCCTCTTCGATTACCATCTGGTTTAGACTTAGTTTTAAAAGACTGTTATTATGTGCCTGCAGCTAGCAGGAATTTGATTTCTGTTTCATGCTTAGCACAAGAAGGTTATGTGATCACCTTCTTTAAGGACCATTGTAACATTCTTTATGAAAGAAATAAAATTGCAAATGGTTTCCTTGTTAATGGTCTTTATCAGCTTGCATATTGATGTACCTGTTCTTAACTATCGAGCAAAACGTGAATGCCAAACGACCTAGGGATAGTCCAAACGACAGATATCTATGGCACCTGAGATTAGGTCATATAGCAGAAGATAGGATTAACAAATTGGAGAAAAATGGGCTATTGAGTCCATTGACTTTTGAGTCATATCCAACTTGTGAATCTTGTCTTCAAGGCAAAATGACTAAACTCCCTTTTGTTGGACATGGGGAGAGGGCCACAGATCTCCTTGCCCTAGTACATACTGATGTGTGCGGCCCATTTGATGTGCCGGCTAGAGGCAATTTTGTCTACTTCATTACCTTTACCGATGATCTGTCTAGGTATGGGTATGTGTATCTTATGAGACACAAGTCTGAAGCTTTTGAAAAGTTCAAAGAATTCAGACATGAAGTAGAAAAACAAACTGGAAAACCCATTAAGGTTCTTCGATCAGATCGAGGAGGTGAATACCTTAGCCGGGAATTCCTAGACTATCTTAAGGAAAATGGCATAGTCTCTCAATGGACTCCACCAGGAACACCTCAACTCAACGGGGTTTCAGAACGGAGAAATCGGACTCTATTGGATATGGTTCGATCCATGATGAGCTTCACAGACCTCCCTGATTTTCTTTGGGGACATTCATTGTTAACTTCAATCTTATCTACTGAATAGGGTTCCCTCTAAAACCGTTCCTACCACACCGTATGAGATATGGCACGGTAAGAAACCAAGTCTGAGTCATCTCAGAATTTGGGGTTGTCCGGCTTATGTCAAAAGACAACAAGCGGACAAGTTAGAGTTTAGGTCCTTTAGAGCTCGATTCATAGGATATCCTAAAGAGTCATTAGGATACTATTTCTACATTCCAGAAGACCACAATGTGATTGTGAGTCGACATGCCATCTTTCTTGAAAAATAGTTTATTCAAGATAGTGGCATTGGAAAGCAGATTAAGCTTGATGAGAAAGTCTCACAAGTGGAAAGAGCTAAGGACCAATTGGAACCAAATCAGGTTGAGCCAATAAGAACACTACCTCCTCCACCTCGTAGATCGGAAAGAGTTTCCCGTCCCCCTGAAAGATACTTAGGTATTATTTCAGAGGATGTAGAGGAAATGTTCCTCATAGGTAATGGTGCTCATGGTGATGATCCCAAAACCTACAACGAGGCGATATCAGATATCGACTCCGAGAAATGGCTTGAGGCAATGAAGTCAGAGAATTGACTCGATGCACTCAAACCAAGTCTGGACCTTGGTAGATCCACCAGAAGGTATAGTACCTATTGGGTGTAAATGGATCTTCAAGAGAAAGATTGGTGCAGATGGGAATGTGGAGACATTCAAGGCTAGACTAGTGGCAAAAGGTTATAGTCAACGTGAAGGCATTGACTATCAGGATACCTTTTCCCCAGGTAGCTATGCTAAAATCCATCCGCACATTGCTTGCCGTTGCAGCCTATTTCGATTATGAAATATGGCAAATGGACGTGAAAACGGCATTCCTAAATGGATATCTTGAGGAAGATATCTATATGGAACAGCCGCTAGGTTTCACATCCAGTGATACTGATCACAAGGTTTGCAAGCTGCAAAGGTCCATATATGGACTTAAGCAAGCATCTCGGAGCTGGAACACTCGTTTCAATGATGTGATCAAAAAGTTTGGTTTCATCAAAAATGAAGAGGAACCATGTGTTTTCAAAAGGGTCAGTGGGAGCGCTGTTGTCTTCCTCGTATTGTACGTGGATGACATCCTCCTTATTGGGAATGATATTCCCATGTTGACATCAGTCAAGATGTGGTTGTCCAAGGGAATTCTCCATGAAAGACCTAGGTGAAGCATCCTTTATTCTAGGAATTAAGGTCTATAGGGATAGACCGAATAGGATGCTAGGACTTTCACAGAAGATGTACATAGAGGAAGTACTAAAGAGGTTTAGTATGGAAAACTCTAAGAGGGGATTAATACCCTTCAGACATGGTATTCATCTTTCCAAGAAGATGTGCCCCAGCACACCTGAGGAAATAGAACGCATGAGCAAGATCCCTTATGCTTCTGCAATAGGGAGCCTCATGTATGCCATGCTATGTACACGACCTGATATAGCCCATGCTGTGAGTGTCACAAGCAGATATCAGTCAAATCCAGGTGAAGAACACTGGACTTCTGTGAAATGTATCCTTAAGTACTTGAGAAGAACTAAGGATATGATGTTGGTCTTTGGTAATGGAGAACTCCAAGTCCAGGGATACACAGACTCGGACTTTCATGTCCGATATAGATGATCGAAAGTCGACATCTGGAAGTCTGTTTGTGTGCAATGGTGGAGCTGTCAGCTGGAAGAGTTCCAAGCAAACTGTGATAGCAGATTCCACCATGGAAGCAGAATATATAGCTGCATCAGAGGCTGCAAAGGAAGCATTCTGGTACAAGAAGTTTGCTGCAGAAATTGGAGTAATGCCATCAGATGCCATTCCTCTTTACTGCGACAACAATGGCGCCATAGCCCTTGCTAAGGAGCCGAGGTCTCACCAGAAGTCCAAGCACATTGAGCGGCGATATCCATCCTCATCCGCGATTACCTTGAGAAAGGTTACGTTGAGGTCAAGAGAGTCAACTCCGCAGATAATGTGGCAGACCCACTTACAAAGCCGTTGGGCCAGCAGAAGATCGAAGCCCACCTTGAGAAGATGGGACTTAGACTTGTAGCCAATTGGCTTTAGGACAAGTGGGAGATTGTTAGATATATGTGCCCTAGAAGCCAGAATTGGCTGACACTTGTAATACACTTCTAGGGGCAAAATTATAATTTTGACTATAATCAATAAAATGGGTTATTTTCTATCACATATGTGTATTTAGTGTCTGTGATACATCCTTTGAGTTAATGGTAATGATAATTCATATTTTCAAGAGTTGAAAATTTAAGACATGAATAATCATTATTAACTCATAAACAGCTCCCGACCATAGGATCATCACGAGGATGGTGATTGATCCGGAAGGTTGGTGTACGAATCGCTTCTCTTTAGTAGATGAGTCTTGAGTCTACGGTGTGGAGACACCGGAGCGAGAGTACAGGTACTCGTTAGAGAACGAGGGCACTGAGCGTGACCACCTCGAGTAGTCATTAGGGAAGTCTACCTTCTCGTCAATGACTGACTCGATGCTGCAGTAGTGTGTCTGGTTCTTTGACCTGAGATGCATCGGCAGTTCACCTTGAGGGTGTTATAGTTTGACTACACCATTACTCGGTCTCCTAGCCATATGGAACCCTGAGGTGTATGTTGGCTATAGCATGTTCATTGTAGGAACTGGATTGCATCAAGATGGGAATCTATCTACCTCGGTGGTAGAGGAGCAGCCCTATGATGATCATGAGAATCAAGTCCAGAAGCCCATGGCCATGGCAGAGTGAAATAATAGAAAGAGTTTCTATTTAGATTTTCACATTGGACTCGAATCGAATGATTACATCATATGACAGAGACTAGGGTTTGACGAGTTCACCTTAACCCTAATCTGATCGGGGCTCAAGATAGAAGAACTTAATCACACAGGTAGCTGCACCAAGAGGTTCGCATTCAGCTCTGATGGGTTGCCACCATATACTGCTAGGTGTCACTGGTGGATTTTGGGAGCAATTAGAATGATTTAGATGATCGATCATTCTAGCTGTTCGAATCAGAAGAGTTCTGATCCATCGAAAGGAGTTTCGATGATGTCGATGATAGAGATCATGACATATCCCATTACCATACAGAACTGAACCTAACTGGGTCACACAAACAAGGGTTTGAATCTGGTGATCATCAATTGAACTGATCTAGTTCAATTGATCTGAATGAGATTCAATTAGGTTCAAGGAAATCGTGCTAGCACTCGATTGAACCTAACGTTCTTCTTTTACTATCATAAATAAGTTGTCCTGACTGAGCCAAAGGAGTTTGTGCTCAATCAGAGGCCTTCATATGGTCTGACTGGAGGTTGTCCAAGTCAGAAAGGTTGTCTTATTTTATAAGACATTACCTGCCATTTTTGGTCACCTGCCATTTCTTGGTTCCTTTGACTTTGGTCAAAAGTCTGACCTTTGACTGGTCAAATGTTGACCATTGACCCTTTGACTTTTGACCACATGTCATGCACCTATTGGAGAGCTGGTGGGGGCCTGTCCCCCTGCCAGAACCTGGCAAGGAGGAGGGCGCACGCCAAGGGTGGCGTGAGCCCAAGTAGGAGGCGCCTAGGAGTCCTTGTTGGACAAGGACTCCACCTCCCTTTTGGATTCCAATCAGAGTTCTACTAAGAATCCAGTTTGACTGGTCTTAGGCACCCTCTAAGGAGGAATCCAGGGGACTCTATTCCCAACCAATCAGATTTAGATCTGATTTCACAAAGGGTTGTGATTGGTTGGGAGGAAGAGGAGTTGGATCACAAGCTTAGTCTATAAATAAGACCCTGCGCCCAACTCAAAAAAAAAAAATAAAAGAATAGAGAATTTCCCACGCCCCAAGGCTGCCTCTCCCCTCTTCCTCCATGCCATAAACTCTTCTCCTCCTTGCTCCTCTCCACGTCCAAAAGAGTTTTGGATTTAGGTTGGTGCGATTCCAGATCAAGAAGAAAGGCGATCAAAAGCAAGAAGGCTGCGCTGCTGCAAAGGACGACTGCTGATCTTCAAAAGGAGTTTTGAAGATCCTCCAGATCAGATCCAGATCTGATTTTTGGAGGCGTGATAGAGAAGAAGAGGATCTCCAGATCCAGCCCGAGTGGATACCGGTAGAGGCCAGGCGCTTGCGTGGCTTGATCCAGAACCTTCCGCTGCAATCAGGATCATCTACAGGGTAATAGGATTACCCAAATCAGGTAAATTAAATTTGATTTAATTTATCTTATTTTATTTTATTTATTAAAATAATAAGAATCAGATCTGAAACATCCCTGATCTGATACAGATCTAAGAGAAAAAATTTTTGAAATATATCTCTTGATCTGATCAGATCTGAACGAACCTGGTCAGGGAAATCAGGATTTCCCCTTCACTACTCACACTGATTCGATCTTTGACGAGTTAATGGCATATCCCTTCCACTGATCTCACTTACCTAGACCATATGGTCAATTAGGATTTGATTAGATCACTTAGTAATTCAAGCTGATCCATGTCACTAGAAATCAGTTTGACTGATTTCAATTAGTAAGACTGAATTAGGTGCCCATTGATCTAAATTGATCCTAGTCCTAACCTATTGACTTGGTGAAGTCAGTAGGAGGATTTCACTTGGTGAAATCAATGGGACAAATTTGGTCCGCATTCTTCCTATCCTAAAATCGCATGTAACCTAAATCCACTAAATTATTAGGTTCTTAAAATGACTAAGTTATCGGGATAATCGAGTCATAGCCTCCCATTAAGTTGAATAATAATGAGTCTAATTTTCAGGGTTGACATTGGAGGTGTAATACACATGATGTTCATCTAGATATTGAAATTACTATCCATCATATGATGATTAGATCGCACTCTCTTAATGGTTATTAGGTTAGCCAGAGCTTTTCTCAGGCCTGGTTATCACTAGTTTGATGCACTGAAGTTAATCATATTAATGGTTGGACCTAACTAGACCTTTTCAGTGGAGACCATAGCCTACTGAATTAGCTTTCGGGATAAAATCTAATTACTAAAAGTTATTTGGAGAAACAATTGATCGTGAACCTACTTGTAGATGCATGCGGGTTAGCCAGAGCTTTTCTTGGGCCCATCTGTTGTCTATGTGGATTCCAGTACCCACTATGAAGTTAGTGTAATTCCTTGAATTGGAGGTAGAGGCTATCAATTTGTTAAAAATAGTGATAGGGCCTTTAGACTAAAATCCAAGTTTTTAGGGTTAATTTATTCAAGTACTAATTAGATTTTATCTTTTTCTTTAAGATAAATAGAATGGTTGGTGTAAGTCTACTTTGTTCACTATTGGATAGTGGTAAGCATTTAGGACCTAAGAACGAGGAGTCTAGTGTTGACCCTAATCAGACAGACCCAAAGAGAAATTATCCTCTTGACTCGAATAGGCTGAATAGGAGAAATCAGCAAGCGATTGCTGGTCAAGGCTATTATATGATAACACCTTATAATTTCTCTATATGTGATATATCTACCAGGATATTAGATACCAAAAGTCTGATTCAAATATGCAATTCATTGCATGGACTTTAAATTGGTAGAAAGTTTGAGAATGGTGATAGATTCCTTAATATTGAGGATGGAAGTAAAGCTTCAGTCCTAGCATTGAAAACTCTTAAGCTATTTTTTAAAAATAATAATATTATTTTAAGTGATTATCACTATTGTCCATCTTTTATGATGAACATAATATCTGTCGGGCTTTTGGCCAGGATGGTTATCATTTATCCATAAAAAAAAATTATTATGGTATCATTATGAACGATATTATAGAAATGCCAGGATAATTAAGAAATGATATTTATATTTTATCATAGCCTATTAGTATAATGTACACATCAAATAGACATCCAAAATTAGATAATATCACTGATGCTTATCTTTGGCACCGTAGGCTTGGTCATATAAATAAGAACAGGATCAATAGGTTAGTCAAGGAGCATATCCTTGATATCCATGATTATGAATCATTGAATATCTGTGAGTCCTGCCTTCTTGGTAAGATAACAAAATCATCCATTAATAAAAAAGATGAATGGGCCTCTGAGCTTCTAGGTCTAGTACATACTGATGTATGTAGACCTATGAACATAAATGCTAGAGGTGGGTATTACTACTTCATTACATTTACTGATGATCTATCTAAGTATAGGTATGTCTATCTTATGAAGAGTAAATTTGATTTGTTTGAAATGTTTAAATAATATCGAAGTGAGGTAGAAAAAATAACTTCGGAAGAGTATTAAAACTCTTCGATCTGATCGAGGAGGTGAATACCTTTCCAATGACTTTTTGACATATCTTGGAGAGAATGGAATTTTCTCTCAATGGACCTTTCTTGGAATACCATAATATAATGGTGTATCTAAAAGGAGAAATCGAATCCCGTCGGACATGATTCAGTCCATGATGGGGTTTGCGAGTCTGACAATTTTATTCTGGGGGTATGCACTCGAGACTACTTATTTTATTTTGAACAATATTTTGAGCAAGTTTGTTGCAAAGACACTATATGAGACATGGACTGGGTGTAGGCCGACACTCTCTCACCTTAGGGTTTGGGGATGTCTAGCTTATGTAAAATATTTGCAACCAGAAAAACTTGGATCTAGGTCCGATAAGTGCTTGTTCATAGGGTACCTCAAGAAAACTAGAGGTTATTACTTGTATCTTGCTGAAGAACAAATGGTGTTCGTCAGTAATAGGATAGTCTTTTTGAAAAAAGAGTTCCTTATAGAGGAAACAGTTGCCTCTAATGTTGAGCTAGGTGAAGTTTGATAGGTGGAAGACTAACACATTCTAGTGAACCTACAGAATTGGATTTGATAAGATCAAACCCAAAGCCTGTTGTTGAGACATCTTTAAGGAGATCCGATAGAGTACCGCATCAACCAGACAGATACTTCAATTTCTTGGTCCAGGATGGTGATCCTACTGAACTCGATGAGAACTATGAGGCTCCGATCACTTACATGGATGCCATGCAGAAACCTGACTCTGATAAGTGGCTACAAGCCATGAAGTCTGAACAGAGTCCATGAAGGTCAACAGTGTATGGACACTGGTTGATCCACCTAAATGGGTAAAATTCATTGGATGTAAGTGAATTTTCAAAAAGAAAAGAGGTGCAGATGGGAAGGTGGAAACCTATAAGGCCTATCTAGTTGCTAAAGGATATCATCAGCATTATGGTACTGACTATGATAAGATGTTTTCTCCATTGACAATGCTCAAGTTCATTCGGATTATGCTTGCAATAGTAGCATACCTAGACTATGATATCTAGCAAATGGATGTAAAGATTGCTTTCTTTAATGGAGAGCTAGATGAAGAGATGTATATGATATAGCCTAAGGGGTTCATATCCACAGACGAGTCCAAGGTATGCAGGCTTCAAGGATCTATCTATGGATTGAAGCATGCATCTCGGAGCTGAAACATGCATTTTGATAAGATGATCAGAACATATAGCTTCATTAAGCATGGAGAAGAACCCTACGTGTATAAATGGGCTAATGGTTCTATAAATATATTTCTTGTATTGTAAGTTGATGACATTCTCTTGATCAAAAATGACATCCCTACTCTACAGGAAATAAAAATTTGGCTATCGTCGCAATTCTTCATGAAGGACTTAGGAGAAGTCATTCGGATTATGCTTGTGATAGTAGCATACCTAGACTATGATATCTGGCAAATGGATGTAAAGATTGCTTTCATTAATGGAGAGCTGGATGAAGAGATGTATATGATATAGCCTAAGGGGTTCACATCCACAGACGAGTCTAAGGTGTGCAGGCTTCAACGATCTATCTATGGATTGAAGCATGCATCTTGAAGTTGGAACATGCATTTTGATAAGATGATCAGAACATATAGCTTCATTAAGCATGGAGAAGAACCCTACGTGTATAAATGGGCTAATGGTTCTATAAATATATTTCTTGTACTGTAAGTTGATGACATTCTCTTAATAAAAAATGACATCCCTACTCTACAGGAAATAAAGATTTGGCTATCGTCGCAATTCTCCATGAAGAAATTAGGAGAAGCATCCTACATTCTAGGGATAAAGATCTATAGGGATAGATCTAAAAGGTTGCTTGGATTGTCCCACTCCACATACATTGATATCGTGCTGAAGAGGTTCAGCATGGAGAATTTAAAAAAAGGCCATCTCTCGATAGGTCATGAAATTTCTCTCTCGAAGAGGGATTGTCCGACAACTCCTCAAGAGAGAGAGCGTATGAGTAGAATACTATATGCTTTGACAGTAGGTTCTATTATGTATGCTATGATGTGTATAAGATCAGACATAGCATACTCACTGGGGGTAGTGAGCAGATACCAGTCTGATCCAGGTGAGAATCACTGAAAGGTTGTAAAGATAATCCTGAAGTTTTTGAGAAATACCAAGGACCAGTGACTCATCTATGGAGATATTGACTTAAAACTTGTGGGATACACTGATTCTAATTTTCAGTCAGATCATGATGATAGTAAGAGTGTGTCAGATTATATGTTTACCCTAAATGATGGAGCGGTCTATTGAAAGAGTTTCAAGTAGCACACTATGGCCAATTCTATGTGCAAGGTAGAGTATGTCGCGGCATCCAAAGCTATGAAGAAAGTTGTGTGGCTATAGAAGTTCATCGGTGAGATAGGAGTGGCACCCTCCTTGAATGGTCTGATTCTACTATACTATGACAGCACTGGAACCATAGCTCAAGCAAAGTAGCTGAAGGCACGTCAGTGCACCAAACATATTCTGCATTGCTATTACCTTGTGTGAGAGATCATGGAATAAGGTGACATCGAGCTTCAGAAGATCGACGAAAAGAAGAATGTGGCCGACCCCTTTATTAAGGCTCTTGGAATCAAAGAGTTCGACAACCACAAATGGAAGATGGATATTCGATACTATTCTGAGTGGCTTTAGTCTAAGTGGGAGTTGTTGAAAAATGTATCCTAAAGCCAATCATTTAGGTTGTAAATGATTCAGCTAAATATAATCGTACTTGAATTATTAATAAATAAAATTATTATTTTGGCATTTTATCACTCTTGTGCATCTTCTTGTAATGAACTCTCATGTGATGAAGTCCTTAGAACTATTTAGACTCTACAAAGAAGGATTTGTCCTTTAGTCCTTAAAACCAGTTTACGATCAAATGATTCATTGTTACCTAGGATGACAATGTATCGAGTGTAGGTCATTATATGCTATAAGTGTTGGTTGTCCTCTTAACCAAGAAGTATGGAGATATTGTAATGGCATGCAGGTGAAGTGTGGAGGTATATTTTACTGAACATGACCCAACTGCGGAGCTCTTTACTATCAAGAGTTGCTCACGAAGGATATGGGTATGTATCCCTTAGACCTAAGATCACCATGGTGACTTACCAGCAACTCACTGCATTTAGGTGTCGGACTATCTGAATTTCTAATTCAGTGATGGAAGGCTACTGGATGCAGTCAAGTATTTGTGAAGTTGGTGCGTGAGTCAGGATGGGATAAATCCCTCCAAGTGTTGGAGCAAGTGCATCACTGTATTTCAATTTAGCAAATTCTCGATCGGGATGGTCCATGTGATGGACACTAAATCTTAAAATATTCTATGGATGAATTGTAGGATTGGTAGTAAACTCTAGATCATTCTTTAAGCATCGAGGTCAAGGGGATGAATTATACAGTAACTATATGCCATAGGTTCGTCATTATTGCATTGCGACCTTTCGATTTATCCGGACGTTGGGTACCATTGCTAGATGGTCACATCAATTGGTATGAAAAATTAGTTTCTATGCTACTGACTTAGGATTCGAACCTATGGGATCATATATAATAGAAGTTTCTACCTAATCTATTGGCTAATCAAGAGTCCCAATGGTCGGAACTCTATGGTCAAGAGTCTCACTGGACTGAAACTCTACAATCAGGAGTCCCACTAGACTGAAACTTTTCTTTTATGGATTCCACTAGACTAGAACTTAGAGTTCTGCTTGTCTTGGACTCTCTAATCAAGAGTTTCACTAGTCTGGGACTCTATGATCATGAGTTTCATTTGTTTGGGACATTGAGTTCAAGAGTCCCACTAGTTTGGGACTCTTCAGGAGTTTCATATTGATGAAACTCTATTGTCCAAACATCCATCCAATTAAAATATTTTATTTATTGGAGGATTAAATAACAATTTGATTATTGATTAGCTTAATTTGATTGAATAATCAGGATTGGATCAAGTCTGATTGAATTTGATTCGATTTGATTTGACCCAATCAGGTCATGAGATGACCTAATCGCTATGAGAGATTTGATCCTGATTTGATCAAGGACTAGACCTAAATAATTTTTAATTTGATTAGGATTTTATTATGTTGGGTTAAGTCTAATTTAGTGGGGTTTGACCTAGTCTAATTAGGTCTATATTAATTGGTTTAGTGGAAACATATTTGGATCAAGTTGAATGAGATTTGAATTCAAACTCTCCCATGCACCTACCATCTTTGACTTTTTCTATGCCCCATCTATTTTCTACATCATATTTTCTCATGTAGAAGAGAAATTTCTATGCCCCCTCACTCATCTCTCTTTAACCTGGTCCAAGGGTTGGACTAGTTTAAATTTAAGTTGAATTTTGAATTCAACTTAGATTGTTATTGGTTGAAGCCCCCCTAACCCACTCAACCTTATCTCTTCTCCATGCCTCCCTGTGTTTTTGTCGCACATTTTTCCATATTTTTTTTAGAGTGGGCATGCAGAAGGAGAGTCCTTCTATGCATCACCCTCCTAGATGAGTGTTGAAAGTGGATTGACTGACCACTTGAATTTTGAATTCAAGTGGTTGGTGTAACCTCTCAACCTCCCTTATTCATGCATAATTGGCATTGTGTCGCCCATTTCAAAAGGTGTTTTTTAGATGGGCATGTTGGGGTTTTTATGTGAGAAATCTAAGAGCATCAAGGGAAGGTATCCTAGAGAGAGAAAAAAACTAAGAGGGGCACTAGTCTGGGTGTGGAGAAGTCTAGAGAAGGAGAAAGCCTTTCATGCACCAACATTCCACTCACATGCCACTTCTTTAATTTTTCTTTTTCTTGTCACCCATCTAAAAATGTTTTATAATTGATGTACAGTAGAGGGAGAGTCTCTCTACCCATGAAAAATTGTTTCATGAGAAAACTCCATAGAGAGTAGGCATGAGAGGATTTTCAAGCGTCAGGTTCTTTGAGTGTTCAAAACCCTATAATTAGGTTTTGGGGTTTGGGTGGAGAGATCGAGTGCTGTGAGCATTGGATCGCCGCTAAATTTGAAACATCACTTCATCATCCTCCAAAGTTTATGTTCTAATTTTTTAGAGTATCTTGGAGATCAGAAAGAAGACAATCGATTGGATCAATCTAGATCAGCTGTCAAAGATTCCGACGAGGAGCTAGCACTCCGGTGGAGCTAGTCGAGATCAGAAGCTCCGTGTGGACCAACCATAGAGGCCAGACAAGTGTACAGCTATAACATGATGCTTGAGCATATTCTGGTGGATTCAAATCATAGAGATTAGCTATCCATGCATAGGTATCGAGTTCTGAACTCAAATCAATCAATAAATATGATTTGCTGATCGATTGAATTTAAATTTTAAATTACATATTAGTATGTCTAGATCCTGAGTAGAATTTTTTGATTTGACCAATGCATGTGTAGGTTAATTTTAGATTAATCTAATGCTTCTGCTATAATAATATTCAAAAAATATTTCAGAAAGCATGCTAAAATCCTATGCAATTTTCTTCACCAGAGTCCTTCCCAAAAATTTGATAGCTATGTGTCCTTGTTCGCACCTATATTGCAATTCTCAATAGAGATTGAGAATCAAAGATATCTCTGCCATCCATATCCCATGAAGGCCCCTATTGACAAAAGAAATAAGAATAAGTACTACCGCTTCCACTGAGACCATGGGCATGATACTGAGGAATGCTAGCAACTTAAAGATGAGATTGAGGCCTTAATTTTTCAAGATTATCTCAGCAAGTATGTCCAAGATCGAACAAACTAGTCCCTGGAGTCATGCCAGAAGCCTTATGATGCTATTAAGCACAATCGACCAACTACAGGAGTCATCAATATGATCTCATAGGGCAGTGGGCCTCGGGGGGCATCTAAGACTCCCTTTGTAAAGAGGCAGCATATCAAAAATGTTATTTCTTTTTTTGATAATGATACCCAAGGGGTTCAGACACCCCACAGTGGTGCTGTCATCGTTATCATGATAATAGCAAATTATAATGTAAAAAAAATTTGGTGGATAATAGAAGCTCAGCAGACGTGTTGTTCTATAATGCCCTCTCAAAAATGAATATGCTAGATAACTTGAGACAGGTTGGCGGCTCTCTAATTGGATTCTCAGGTGACTCAGTAGCAGTTGAAGGAGAAATTCCACTGCCAATCACTACCAGAAGAGAATCTTATCAGTCAATAGTGCAACTTACATTCCTGATCATCAAAATATTATCTACATATAATGCCATTCTTGGCCAACCTAGACTCAATGCTCTTAGAGCTGTAGTCTCAACTTACCACCTACTAATCCTATTTCCAACCATATTAGGCATCAAGAAAATGCAAGAAGACCAAATGATGGCATGGCAATGTTTTCTGATAGCTTTGAAGATGAAGGAACCAGTTAGAACTTCACCCACCAAAATTTTTTATCAAGATCTTAAAAGCAAGGTTAGAAAAAATTGAGGTGAGTTGGTAGAACCAATTATCACCATTTTCCTGAAAAGAGATCCAAAAAAACCATCCAGATAGGAGCTCGATTAAATACCAACCTCAAGAAAAAAATTAATTTTCTTTCTTTCAAAAAATGCTGACATGTTCGCATTGTTAGCCTCGAATATGCTTGGAATTCATGCTAACATTATCATGCACAAGCTGAATGTTGATCCTAAACACAAGCCTATGAAGCAAAAGAAGAGAAGCTTTGCTCTAAAAAGGCAAAATGATATTGATGAAGAAGTCGATAAACTCTTGAAGGTAGGATAGCCAATGTTGTGATAGTTAAAAAGGCAAGCAAAAAATGGAGGATCTACATCGATTTTACACACCTCAACAAAGCTTGCCCCAAGGATAGCTTCTCTATGCCAAAAATTGATCAACTGATTGATGCAATCTCAGGGCACAAGCTATTAAGCTTTATGGGCACCTTCTCTGGCTATATTCAAATCAGAATAGCTCTTGAAGATAAGAGAAACATAGTTTTTATCATTGACAAAGATTTGTAGTAATATAAAATGATGTCTTTTAGTTTGAAAAATGTAGGTGCCACATACCAGCACCTAGTCAACAAAGTCTTCAAGCACTAGATCGGTCGCAATATGGAGGTTTATATTGATGACATGCTGGTCAAAAGTGCAAAGGAAGATCGTTATATTACCGATCTAGAAGAGGCATTCAGAGAGCTCTGTAAATACCAAATGAAGCTCAACACTAAAAAGTGTGCCTTCAAAATTATGGTAGGAAAATTTCTTGGCTTCCTTGTGGCCCAAAGAGGAATAAAGGCCAATCTTGAGAAGATCCAAGTACTACTTGAAATGAGGTCCCCAAACTCCTTAAAGGAGGTATAATAGCTAACTGGACGAGTAGCATCACTCAGTAGATTTATATCCAGGTCAGCCAAAAAATGCCTTCCATTCTTTAAAACTTTGAAGAAAATCAAAGATTTCAGATAGACAGAGGAGTGTCAATCCACCTTTGATAAACTTAAGGCATATCTTGGCATGGTTCCACTATTGTCAAAACCCATTGGAAGTGAGGATTTATTCTTATATTTATCTATTTTACCTAATATTGTCAGCTCGGTTCTAGTCCGACATGATGTAGGAACACATAGGCACATTGATTATACCAGTAAGTTATTATGAGATGTGAAGACCCGGTACTCTAGAACTGAAAAGATGATTTATTCTCTAGTCATAACGGCCAAATGGCTTCGACCTTACTTCCAGGCTCATTCTATCATTGTCTTGATAGACCAAACATTGAGGTTGGTCCTTCAATGACCTGACACCTCTGGCCGACTGGTCAAATGGGATATTGAACTCAGTAAATTTGATATCTATTATCAGCCCAAACCTTCTATGAAAGCTCAAGTACCGCCGACTTTGTGGTACAATGTTCAATATCCAAAAAAGAAATAATTCTAGAGATTCAGGAAGGGACTACTGGGGAATTTTATTAGCTTTTGCATGTGAATGGAGCCTCCAATGCTCAAGGAAGTAGGGCTGGATTAATTTTAGCTAGTCTAGAAGGAGTTGACACTGAACAAGCTCTTAATGGTGTACAGTGCAGGATTTCTAGCTCTACTTTCAAAACTTTTTCAAAAACATTAATGCAACAAAATTAAAAATTAATCTAATTAATTTCTTAAGATCTATTGATCATATCAAAAATCCTATATATCAAGGATCTAAATGTGATATAGATGCAATTAAAATTTGAAAAACTAAATAATAGCAGTTAAACTATTTTACCACTACTATGTGTTCAGAACACGATACCTACAGCGGTAGCTGAACATCGCAATTTGATCATTATCAAGGAGGTCCACTCATCGCAACATAGCCACACAGCTTGTCTGGCCTCTTCAAATTATCCACATGAGGTCCTGACCCTGATCGGCTCCTCTCGAGTGCTAGCTCAATGACAAATGCTTCAACGACTGATATCTAATAGAACTCCTTCGATCTTGCTTAACGAGCTCTTTGGATGCTCTAGATCACTTGTAGAGATAGAGGAGAGGTAGAGGAGGCTCTCCTAAAATTTTTGTTTAGTTCTGACACTCAGAACTCATAAATACACTCTCCAAACCCTAGGCCGAAACCCTAGGGTATGCACTCAAAAAACCCTGTGCTACATTCTTTCTCTATATTTTCTTCTCTCAGGATTTTGAAATTAATTCTCTCATGTAGAAAGGGGCTCATGGTGGCTTTCTCACGTTTAGAGTTTTGCACACCCCAAGGAAAGGCATTTTTATTTTTGTGCAAGATCGAGTCCACTCCGCATGCAAGGATAAGGATAAGTTGGTTGTTCATTTGAATTCAAATGCCAATCAATCTATTCCTATCCATAATGGGTGAAAGAAAGGAGGCATGCACTCCCTTTGTGCATGGAAAGAAGTCATGAGAAATATTTTTCTCATAAAAAGAGTGGGTGCAGATAAGGGTGTGGAGCATGGAAAGACTAGTCAAACTAGTCTTAAAACAAACTTGCCCAATTAGACCAGGTCCAAACCAATTTGGCTAGGCCTATGTTGCCCAACTAGACAACCCAAGAGGGAGGGGAGTGAATTAGATTTTAAAAAATTAAAATAATTATGTGTAGAGATTAACTACTTAAATGTAAAGTAAGCAGTGAGAGAAAAGAAAGGTAAAGATAAGCACCCACACACAAGCAAAAGCTTTTATAGTGATTCGGTGCACTCCCAGCACCTACATCCACATCCCAAGCAATACTTGAAAATTTTACTATAATCCCTCAAGATTACAGTCCGATAGCTTTTTTGGATTCACTATCCCAAAACTCAGTTGATTTTTTCTTAGGTTCACCAACCACAACCATTACAAGCCTTAGCCAAGGCAATACAATCCAACAAATGGAATGTAAGTACTCAATCCCTTAGTTTCAGTCCCTGCTAAAACCTAATACATGAAGAAAGAAAATAAGAGATTTACAACAAAGAATGCTCCTTAAATAAGTTGAGATATTGTTGATGAAGTTTGATGATTGCCTCCTTAATTGCTGGGAGTTATTGCTCTTGAGATCGCTTTAATGCTTGAGGGAAACTTTGATGGAAGAAGATCTATTCATGTGCAAACTAGGAGTTGTGTCTTTTTTCTCTCATTTTCTTCTTCTCTGAATGAATCACTTCATTTCTTTTATATCTTGACCATTACCACCAAGCATGAAATGATTAGAGTCCAGAAAAATCTGAATCTGATCGTTGGAGGTGAGAAGTAGCTGTTGGAGATGAAAAAAGTGAATACAAAAACTATTTGTTGAAGACTGTCGAGATGTTTTGAGACCTCTCGATTTATCTCGATACGTCTTGCTTGACTTTGAGTCCTCTCAATTTGACCATGAGACATCTCATTCTTAGGTGCTCAAAAATTAGATGTTTGAAAAAATTTGCCTCCTAAGACTGAGTCCTCTCAGTTTTGATGGAGACGTCTCACCATGACTTCGAGACCTCTCAAGAATATTTCAAGGGCATAAAAATGATGTTTCTATCTTCTGAGATGGAGATTACTTGAGCTTATCTCAAGTCCTCTTGAAACAGTGCCAGAGCCCTATGATAGCATGCTAACTACGAGGAGACGTCTCAAAATTTTTTGGAGACATCTCAAAATCGCTCCAAGGAGAATTTCATGGTAAACTTATCAAAGAACATTGCTCTTTTGACCTTGATTTGAATTATATTTGATTTCTTATTTATTTTGGTTAAAGAGCTCTCTTTCTTTTGATCTTTGGAATACTTAAGAAAAAGTTTATTAGTAATCATATGCTTTAATATTTGTTCATAATTGTTGGTGCAGAAAATGGGGCTGACACCAAAGTTTACTAGAGTTGGTGAAGATGAGATCATCGATGAGACCTGCAAGGCAAAATCCAAACTAGAGATGGATGGCTCTGGCAGGATCCTTCGATGGTAAAGTTAGTTCTCCAGCCAACAAGAGTCAAGTACTTAATAGAATTGACAGCAGAGAGGAGAGCTTAAAGAAAAAACGTATCTGGAGGGTCCTTTGTATAGGCAGAGCCTATAACAAAATGAATGTGATAGCCATTACCGAATACTAGTGGGTTGTTCAGGCCACGTAGAGGTTGTTACAGAGAGTGGGCTACCATTTGTCATGACTTGTAGATGGTTAAGTTCTATTTATTGGAGTTTGGATGCAACTTCTACACCTATTAGCAGGTCGCATGTGTTGGGATGATAAACTTAGAGCTAGGTTGGATGAACTTAAAAATCGGCTTGTGAATAGCATGTAATGAACCTTTAGCTGGTTAAACTCTATTGGTGCTATCTTTAATAGCTTCAAGAAGTTTGGCTGGCTTTGAAGAGTTCGTTCTTCTTCAAAGTCGACTAGGGATTGATGGGAGCCTTCAAGCTGGAGGCTAGAGAGAAGATCGTTGAACATTCCAAATCATCATCAGATTTTCTATAGGGGTTCGACTGGCTTTGAGATTAACGGATGAACACTTTTTAGAAGCTCTGCTATCTTAAGAATGGCTTGGAGTTTGGATCGAAGGAGTGCTGTGACTCACTATGGAGTGGTTGCTATTCTGGATTGGAAATTAGATTCGTGCTGATGATGAGGTCATTTTACTATTCAAATTCATCTAGTTGACATGTATGGTGCAGGCTGGCTAGATCTGTAATTATCAGAAAGAGATAAAGAAATTTGACTGGGACAGAGTATGATGGAAGGAATTCATTTGGGCGAGGTTCCTACCACAAAATTAATCAGATATGCTGTATGCCATAAAGGAATTCGACCTTACTCAAGGTCCGCCATAGACGAAATTGAAGGATGTTGAGGTTCAATCTTTGATGGAGATCTGATGTCATCAGGACTAGAGTTAATTATCATGCCCTTTACTACTTGTTGTACCTATGGCTGCTCGAAACCATAGCTGCAAAAGCAATCTCTTGCATGAACCTAGGTGTTAATCTAGCAAACTAAAAAAGATCTAAGAAAGAAGAGAGAAGAGGATGGAGTCTAGAGTTTTAGTGTTGGAAATAGAGAGAAGAGAGAAGAGAGTTAGAAAGAGAATCTCAATTGTATTTCACTCTTATTGTAAATGTTACAATACCCAAGTTTATATATTCTAGGATTTCTAAATGAACCCTAATAAACCCCAGCTTAAAAAACTACCCTAGGCTAACCCAAAACATGAAAGCACTCACCGAGCCCATGTACACCCATGTCTCACATGCTCTCATCCCCTAGATTTAAACCCGACCCATATATGAGTTAGCCTCCTTAAGACCTCTCAAACTAAGCCTTAAGCCCCTAAGATAAGTTCCAATCCTAGCTCCAAATAGATCCTCGTGTAACTCTACCTGAGCACTAAGCCAGCTCAGTCTTAGCACTGAGCCGGCTAACCTGAGACTTGGTTGGTTTAGTTTTAAACTAAACCAATCTAGTTGAAAGCCATGCCTGCAGTCCCAAATTATGTCTTTCTATTTGGCCTAACCACTAAGACTTAGTCGATCCAGTTTTAGACTAAGCTAGCTAACCCATAGAAACTATCTTTCTCTGTAGTCTTCATCCCTCGGCTTTAGTTCCTTGCTCTATCTTATGTCCCAAGTCTTTGAAGCATCAACCAAGCTCCTTAAGGTCCTAAATGCTTGGACCTCAAGCCCGTGAAGGGCTACAGACCATCTCCATCCTAGGACAACTTCTGTTCTAGCCCTAGGACCATACATGTCCTAGTCTCTTCGGAGCCAACACCCTGGCTTCTTCCATGGCCTCCCAAGGCTTGGGAGCATCACACCATTTACAATCTCCAGCTTGGTGTACCCAAGCCTTGGCACACCTAGCAACATCCTTTTGCATGACACTACTATCTTTACATGTCCTGATAGCTCCTTGTGCTCACCTTATCACCGTCATCTTTCTTTAGCTTTTGAGCTCCTTTTGAGGCCTTTGAGATGACCGCCTCCACCGTTGAAGACCTTGACTTGCTCCTTTGTACCATCTTTGGAGTTGTAGATATCCTTCTATTTGGCAGCCACATCAATTATCCTAAACTTTCGTGGAGATCACGTAGTATTCCTGTATCAACACTCACTGCATATCCTGATGTTCCACCTGACACAATCCTCTCAGAGCCACACCTGCCTCCCTACATAATCCGCTCCTCCTAGATCTATACAACCCTAGTACTAGTGATGGGATATAGCTCTTCCCTCTGTAGCTTTCTGCTCTTAACTTGTGTCCCTTCTCGCTTCATTTGTGAAGGCACCTCTGCCTAGTGCTCCACCTAAAATTGAAGTCCTCTTGATACTGCAGAAGCTGACTCTATACTCAAGCCACTCGAGATCAACCATCCAACGTTGCACCACTAGGCCTGCCACTGCTCCTCGGATAGTGTCGCTGCTCCTTTCGACTCTCCACGCTCCATGGATCCCTCCGAAGCCATCTTAGATACATTGCACCCTATAGGCTCCTTGAAGACCATCAGAGCTCATCCGACTCTTCACTCTCAATGACTGAACTAATGGAATCTGACTTTTCTCCTCCCTTGTACTTCTTTCAAAGTAGATATTCTTGCTTAAAGTGTCCTACTTCACCACACTTGAAGCATCTCCTGGACCTTCACTGCCCCTCTGCAGGCCCTTCTTCTTTTCTTTTCTCGGCCTCTCTGAAACCACAAGATCCTTTTGGAAGACCTCCCTCTTCGTCATCCGTTGTTGTTGCTCGTTGGACCTTAGCACTAATACTATCTCCTCGTACACCAATGTCTCATTCTCATACAGTAGTGTAGTCACCAACGAATCGAAGCTCCTAGATAGCGAACATAGCAACAATAAATTTTTGTCCTCCTCTTCAAGATCCACCCCTATGTTGAGCAAGTCCATGCTCATCCGATCGAACTGCTGAATATGCCTCGTAACATCCTCGCCCTCCTGCATTCGAAGGCTACATAGTTGTTTCTTCAGGATTAACTTGTTGCACATATTCTTTCTCATGTACAACTGATGTAACCTCAACCATAAATCCTTGGGTGTCTTCTCCTCCAACACACCATACAAAATCTTACTGCCAGACAAGCCCTAATCATGGCACACATACTTTTCTCCAAGGACTTTTACTCCTTATCTATCATCTCCTCAAGCCTATCCTCCAAGGATGAATCCACCTCATTTGAATCAATAAATCCTCCACTCTAAACTTCCACATCATGAAACTCCCTTTACCGTCAAACTTCTCTAAACCTACCTTCAACCCATTGTTCTCTGTGATCAAATAAAATTAAAAATAGCTAACAAGTAGATCTAAAAATTACATTGACTAAAGTTGGTGGACAGTAGCCCTTAGATCACTTTCTTCCTCACGAAGCCTAGAGAAAAGCCTTAGATCTGAACCTCACTACTGATCTCTACTAAACCTGATCTTCTTCCTTCTTCATGCTCAATTAGGCTCTGATACCAACTATTGTACCTATGGCTACTTGGAACTACAACCATAGAAGCGATCTCTTATGTGAACCTAGGTATTAATCCAGCAAACTAAAGAAGATCTAAGAAAGAAGAGAGAAGAGGATGGAGTCTAGGGTTTTAGTATTGGACCAGAGAGAAGAGAGTTACAGAGAATAGCTCAATTGTTTTCCATTTTTATTATAAAAATTACAATACCCAGGTTTATATATCCTAGGGTTCCTACATGAATCCTAATAAATTTTGGCTTAAAAAACTCTCCTAGGCTAACCCAATAAATGTGTCTCACATGCTCTCATTCCCTAGAAACCTGACCCATATGTGAGTTAGCCTCCTTAAGACCTTTCAAACTAGGCCTTAAGATCCCTAGGATAAGTTTCTATCCTAGCCCCAAATAGACCCTCACATAACTTTGCCCGAACAATGAGCCGACTCAGTCCTAGCACTGAACTGGCTAACTTGAGACTAGGTCGGCTCAGTTTCAGGCTAAGCCAATCCAGCTGGATGCCATGCTTGCAGTCTTGAAATGCATCTTTCTATTTGACTTGACCACTGAGACTTAGTCGATCCAGTTTTAGATGGAGCTAGCTAACCTACATAAATTATCCTTCTTTGCAGTCTTCATCCCTCGACTTTGGTTCCTTGCTCCACCTTGTGTCCTAAATCTCCGAAGCATCAGCCAAGCCTCTCAAGATTCTCAATACCTGGATGTCAAAACCATGGAGGGCTACACACCACCTCCATCCTAGATAACTCTTGTCCTTGCCCTAGGACCACACTTGTCCTAGTCTTCCTAGAGCCAACACCCTGGCTCCTCCTGTGGCGTCCTAAGGCTTGGAAGCACCACACCATCTATAGTACTCACGTTTGGTCAGATGGAATCCATCATGCCATGAGGGAGTTCTACAATTGCTGAGAGAGAGAATATTGTTACCACTAGGAAGTTTATTTAGCATACGCGATTTGAAGGTCAACCCCTTCGAGTTATATCAGTTCAATTGAAGTTCAATCACAACTATTGCAACACTAGATGAAGTCATATCAAATTCAAATATCTTACTGGACCTTAGCTAAAGTTATTTTATCCCTAATACTTGTCCTCCTACTTTCTAGTTTGAAGATCAGATGAAGGAAGTACTAAAATTGCGGTTGCCGAAGTCCTCTACTGGTTTCTTGCCTCCAGAAGGTGAAAATTTTTGGCCTTTTCGATTGATGTCGAAGCTTTCTTAATGACTGAATAACTTGAAATGACCATGACACAGAAAATTCTCTTCTGGCACCGTGCTCTAAGTGCGGCATCATTACTGCCTTGCCAGATGTAGGTTGTGAGTGGAACATGAGGTAGGTGGGGGATGGCTGGAGAGGATTGACAATTATAACCTCCCTATTTTTTTTGACTATTTAAACCCCTCCTCTCCTGATTTCCGACCTCTATCTGGTTCTTCCTTCTTTATTATGTGAAGGAAAATCCAGATTTCCTAATCCAGGTTCGTTCAGATCAGATCAGATCAAGAGATATATTTCAAAATTTTTTTTTTTGATCCCAATCAGATCTTGATATGTTTCAGATCTAATTCTTATTATTTTAATAAAATAAAATTAAAAGATAAATTAAATCAAATTTAATTTACCTGATCTGGGTAATCCTATTACCCTATTGATGATCCTATTTGCAGCGGAAGGTTCTGGATCTTAGCCATGCAAGCGCCTGGCCTCTATCGGTATCCACTCGGATTGGATCTGGAGATCCTCTTCTTCTCTATCACGCCTCCAAAAATCTATCGTCCTTTGCAGTAGCGCAGCCTTCTTACTTTTGATCGCCTTTCTTTGATCTGAATCGCACCAACCAAGGTCCAAAACTCCTTTTGGACGTGGAGAGCAAGGAGAGAAGGTGGTTTGGCATGGAGAGGGAGGGGAGAGGCAGCCTTGGGGCATGGGGAAACTATGATCTCATCATTTCTCTTAATTTGAGTTGGATACAGGGTCTTATTTATAGACTAGCTATGATCCAACTCCTCTTCTTCCCAACCAATCACAACCCTTTGTGAAATCAGATCTAAATCTGATTGGTGGGAATAGAGACCCCTGGATTTCTACTTAGAGGGTGCCTAAGACCAGTCAAAGTTGGTTCTTAGAAGAACTCTAATTGGAATCCAAAAAGGAGATGGACTCCTAGGCGCCTCCAACTTGGGCACATGCCTAGGGTGGCATGCACCCTTCTCCTTGCCAGGTTCTGGCAGGGGGACAGGCCCCCACCAGCTCTCCAATAGGTGCATGACATGTGGTCAAAAGTCAAAGTGTCAATGGTCAACGTTTGACCAGTCAAAGGTAGACTTTTGACCAAAGTCAAAGAACAAGAAATGGCAGGTGACCAAAAATGGCAGGTAATGTCTTATAAATAAGACAACCTTTTTCGACTTGGACAACCTCTAGTCAGACCATATGAAGGCCTCTGATTGAGCACAAACTCCTTTGGCTCAGACAAGACAACTTATTTATGATAGCAAAAGAAGAATGTTAGGTTCAATCGAGTGCTAGCACGATTTTCTTGAACCTAATTGAATCTCATTCAGATCAATTGAACTAGATCAGTTCAATTGATGATCACCAGATTCAAACTCTTGTTTGTGTGACCCAGTTAGGTTCAGTTCTATATGGTAATGGGATATGTCATGATCTCTATCATCAACATCATCGAAACTCCTTTCGATGGATCAGAACTCTTCTGATTCGAACAGCTAGAATGATCGATCATCTAAATCATTCTAATTACTCCCAAAATCCACCAGTGACACCTAGCAGTATATGGTGGCAACCCATCAGAGCTGAATGCGAACCTCTTGGTGCAGCTACCTGTGTGATTCAGTTCTTCTATCTTGAGCCCCGATCAGATTAGGGTTAAGGTAAACTCGTCAAACCCTAGTCTCTGTCATATGATGTAATCATTCGATTCGAGTCCAATGTGAAAATCTAAATAGAAACTCTTTCTATTATTTCACTCTGCCATGGCCATGGGCTTCTGGACTTGATTCTCATGATTATCATAGGGCTGCTCCTCTACCACCGAGGTAGACAGATTCCATCTTGATGCCATCCAGTTCCTACAATGAACATGTCATAGCCAACATACACCTCAGGGTTCCATATGGCTAGGAGACCGAGTAATGGTGTAGTCAAACTATAACACCCTCAAGGTGAACTGCCGATGCACCTCAGGTCAAAGAACTAGACACACTACTGCAGCATCGAGTCAGTCATTGACGAGAAGGTAGACTCCCTAATGACTACTCGAGGTGGTCACGCTCAGTGCCCTCGTTCTCTAACGAGTACCTGTACTCTCGCTCCGATGTCTCCACACCGTAGACTTAAGACTCATCTACTAAAGAGAAGCGATTGTACACCAACCTTTTAGATCAATCACCATCCTCGTGATGATCCTATGGTCGGGAGCAATTTATGAGTTAATAATGATTATTCATGTCTTAAATTTTCAACTCTTGAAAATATGAATTATCATTACCATTAACTCAAAGGATGTATCACAGACACTAAATACACATATGTGATAGAAAATAACCCATTTATTGCTTTTAGTCAAAATTATAATTTTGCCCCTAGAAGTGTATTACAAGTGTCAGCCAATTCTGGCTTCTAGGGCACATATATCTAACAATCTCCCACTTGTCCTAAAGCCAATTGGCTACAAGTCTAAGTCCCATCTTCTCAAGGTGGGCTTCGAACTTCTGTTGGCCCAACGGCTTTGTAAGTGGGTCTGCCACATTATCTGTGGAGTTGACTCTCTTGACCTCGACGTAACCCTTTTTGAGGTAATCGTGGATGGGGTGGTATCACCGTTTGCTTGGAACTCTTCCAGCTGATAATACCACCATTGCACACAAATAACTGCCAGATGTCGACTTTCGATCATCTATATCAGACATGAAATCCGAGTCTGTGTATCCCTGGACTTGGAGTTCTCCGTTACCAAAGACCAACATCATATCCTTAGTTCTTCTCAAGTACTTAAGGATACATTTCACAGAAGTCCAGTGTTCTTCACCTGGATTTGACTGATATCTGCTTGTGACACTCACAGCATGGGCTATATCAGGTCGTGTACATAGCATGGCATACATGAGGCTCCCTATTGCAGAAGCATAAGGGATCTTGCTCATGCGTTCTATTTCCTCAGGTGTGCTAGGGCACATCTTCTTGGAAAGATGAATACCATGTCTGAAGGGTATTAATCCCCTCTTAGAGTTTTCCATACTAAACCTCTTTAGTACTTCCTCTATGTACATCTTCTGTGAAAGTCCTAGCATCCTATTCGGTCTATCCCTATAGACCTTAATTCCTAGAATAAAGGATGCTTCACCTAGGTCTTTCATGGAGAATTCCCTGGACAACCATATCTTGACTGATGTCAACATGGGAATATCATTCCCAATAAGGAGGATGTCATCCACGTACAATACGAGGAAGACAACAGCGCTCCCACTGACCTTTTTGAAAACACATGGTTCCTCTTCATTTTTGATGAAACCAAACTTTTTGATCACATCATTGAAACGAGTGTTCCAGCTCCGAGATGCTTGCTTAAGTCCATATATGGACCTTTGCAGCTTGCAAACCTTGTGATCAGTATCACTGGATGTGAAACCTAGCGGCTGTTCCATATAGATATCTTCCTCAAGATATCCATTCAAGAATGCCATTTTCACATCCATTTGCCATATTTCATAATCGAAATAGGCTGCAACGGCAAGCAATGTGCGGATGGATTTTAGCATAGCTACTGGGGAAAAGGTATCCTGATAGTCAATGCCTTCGCATTGACTATAACCTTTTGCCACTAGTCTAGCCTTGAATGTCTCCACATTCCCATCTGCACCAATCTTTCTCTTGAAGATCCATTTACATCCCAATAGGTACTATACCTTCTGGTGGATCTACCAAGGTCCAGACTTGGTTTGAGTGCATCGAGTCAATTTCTGACTGCATTGCCTCTAGCCATTTCTCGGAGTCGATATCTGATATCGCCTCGTTGTAGGTTTTGGGATCATCACCATGAGCACCATTACCTATGAGGAACATTTCCTCTACATCCTCTGAAATAATACCTAAGTATCTTTCAGGGGGACGGAAAACTCTTTCCGATCTACGAGGTGGAGGAGGTAGTGTTCTTATTGGCTCAACCTGATTTGGTTCCACTTGGTCCTTAGCTCGTTCCACTTGTGAGACTTTCTCATCAAGCTTGATCTGTTTTCCAATGCCGCTATCTTGAATAAACTATTTTTCAAGAAATATGGCATGTCGACTCACAATCACATTGTGGTCTTCTGGAATGTAGAAATAGTATCCTAATGACTCTTTAGGATATCCTATGAATCGAGCTCTGAAAGGACCTAAACTCTAACTTGTCCGCTTGTTGTCTTTTGACATGAGCCGGACAACCCCAAATTCTGAGATGACTCAGACTTGGTTTCTTACCGTGCCATATCTCATACGGTGTGGTAGGAACGGTTTTAGAGGGAACCCTATTCAGTAGATAGATTGAAGTTAACAATGAGTGTCCCCAAAGGAAAATCAGGGAGGTCTGTGAAGCTCATCATGGATCGAACCATATCCAATAGGGTCCGATTTCTCCATTCTGAAACCCCGTTGAGTTGAGGTGTTCCTGGTGGAGTCCATTGAGAGACTATGCCATTTTCCTTGAGATAGTCTAGGAATTCCCGGCTAAGGTATTCACCTCCTCGATCTGATCGAAGAACCTTAATGGGTTTTTCAGTTTGCTTTTTCTACTTCATGTCTGAATTCTTTGAACTTTTCAAAAGGCTTCAGACTTGTGTCTCATAAGATACACATACCCATACCTAGACAGATCATCGGTAAAGGTAATGAAGTAGACAAAATTGCCTCTAGCCGGCACATCAAATGGGCCGCACACATCAGTATGTACTAGGGCAAGGAGATCTGTGGCCCTCTCCCCATGTCCAACAAAAGGGAGTTTAGTCATTTTGCCTTGAAGACAAGATTCACAAGTTGGATATGACTCGGAAGTCAATGGACTCAATAGCCCATTTTTCTCCAATTTGTTGATCCTATCTTCTGCTATATGACCTAATCTCAGGTGCCATAGATATCTATCATTTGGACTATCCCTAGGTCGTTTGGCATTCACGTTTTGCTCGAATAATGAGCATACCTCCAGAAGGACCTTCCTTCTTGTTCTTCAGGGTGGCCAGGTAAGTAGGGCAGTTCCGCTTCCAATGGCCGTCGCTGTTGCAATGGAAACACTTTCCTTTGACATCGGCCTTTTTCTTCGCTCTGCCTTCTTCTTCTTTGATCCTTCCACCTTTTGCTTTTTCACAGACTTCTTTTTCTTTCCATAAGACTTTCTTTTGGAAGAAGTCCGTTCCATAGCAAGAACTGAGCCTTTAGAACCTTTCATAGAAAGCTCAGCGGTAACCAGCATATTCATTAACTCGGCCAAGGAATTCTGAAGTTTATGCATGTGGTAATTCATGATGAATTGCCCATATGCATCAGTCAAGGATTGCAGAATAATATCGTTCTGCAGATCCAAGTCCAACTTCACACCGAGCTTCTCAAGCTCTTCCATGTCCTTGATCATTGTCAGACAGTGATCTTGGACTGACTGCCCATCACGCATCTTAGCCTTAAAAAGTCATTTTGTGACTTGATATTTGGCTGCGCGACTCTGTTCACCAAACATCTCCTGCAGGTGAGCCAACATTTGGCGAGCAGTCCCGATATCTTCATGTTGGCGCTGGAGCTCATCAGACATCGAGCCCAACATGTAATATCTGGCCTTATTATCTTCGTCAATCCATTTTTCCAGAGACGCTCTCTGTTCAACAGATGGATGGGCTGGCAAGGTGGGAGGGTCCTGGTCCAAAACATGGGTTAACTTCTCGGAACCCAAAATAATTTTGTAGTTCCTGAGCCAATCTTTATAATTGGGTCCAGTCAGTCTATGTGTGTCCAGGATACGTGCCAATGGGTTGGACGCAGACATTTTCCTGTAGAGAGTCAAAGATTCTAGTTAGATACTGTAATTTTGACTTGACCAATTTGTTTAGGAAATTTTATTTTTAAACAAATTAGCTCCCACTATTTTCTCGGATCCCTACACTCCCTCTGTAGAGATGCGAAAATCTCCATGATTAATGATTTCTAGTGGGTGGTGCGGTCTCACCAACTGACTCATCACCTCACCTAACAGTTATTGGTGATGGGTTAGCCAATGAGTGAACAACTCTTGTTCAATGATTCTCTAATCATGGTGCACCCAAACTTGGTCTCTAATTCATGAATCTCACCGTATCCGAAAATATTGATCCACTCCTTAGTTAAGTCAGACCCACCATTTGCATAGACTGGGTTCCTAATTGAGGTCTCTCACCGTATCCGAAATATTGAGCCCAACTCATCCTCCAGCCCATAGCATCCAATGCCTAATAGACATGGTTGCATCTTCTCCGGTGCAACTGAGCCACTGTATCCAGCCGAGAACAATCAACCCCGGGAAGGGCCCGCACATCTACAATGGTGGAAGACCTCAGACTTAATCTTTTCTTAGGGAGAATTGATTCAGGTCTCATTAAACTAGACTTGGCTTAGTCATAACAATTATGACTAACCTAGTGGCATGGGTTAGCTCGGATTATTGACCACCTCAGATCAGAACTGTGTCAACAGATATGGCCAGGTAAGTGAGACCGGTGGAAGGAATATGCCATTAACTCGTACAAGAATGCGCATTCAGGTCGAGTAGCTTCCAATTAAAAACCAGTCGGTCGTCTATGCCAAACTTACCTTAGACACCAAATTATTGAGCCAGAACCAATTGGGTTAGCCTACAATCCAGACTCTAACCTCTGAGCCTAATTAGGTCTTGCTTGATCGTGACTCGATCTTGACCCAGACTTAATCCTATTAGGCTGGTCAATTTAAGCATTGTTGATCCCATCTAACCAACTCTTGATTCGGTTTGATCAACCGCTTAGACCTAATTGAGCTACCCAAGCCCGAACCCAGTATTATGAATATGTCTTAGATCTGAAATTCTTAATTTTAGACCTAATTAATATTCCATAAACTTAATTCTTAATTAAGTTGGGTTCATAAACAAAATATGCACAATAAATCCTAGGGTTTCAGGATCTAGGGTTTTGCAGAAAGTAAGTTTTGGGTTTCTGATTAAGGACGAACACGCAGCACCCCTACACATCATAAGAACACCCCATCGAATGGGAAGAGAGGGCCTTTAAACCCTTCTTCGTTCTTATGACCGGACGGCCAAGAGGAACGCCTTAATCAGGAACATGTCAAATACTACAAAACAATTATCAGATCTATATCATATATCTCATATATAAATTTAGATCTAATCAAGGCATATTTTGCATACATCTCATGTATCAAATCATGCATATTTTTAGATCTAAATTATCTCATAATAATCTAAAAAATTAGATTTAAATTGATCTAATCAAAATAAATTCTAATCTAGATAATTATGTAGAACTATTCTACAACTAGTCTAGACATGCATCAATCATATCTCATATGATATTCAAAAATTAAATAATTTTTATTTTCTATTTTTTAGATGTTATTATAATACTTATAATATCAAAAAATAGTAAATAAAAAGATCTAAAATATGATTTAATCAGATTAAATCAAAAACATGCAAGAACTATTCTATAGAACTATTCTATTCTAGAACTAGTCATGCATATCTTCTTAATCTTAGATCCAAATTATTTAATTTTAATTTTTTTCTGATTTCAGATCTGATCACATCTCATGTGACATCTAAAATCACTTTATTTTCTAATTAAAATAAAATTAAAATTAGATCTAAATAATTTTAGAACCATGGCTCTGATACCAGTTGAAGGGAAATCCTGATTTCCCGGTCCAGGTTCGTTCAGATCTGATCAGATCAAGAGATATATTTCAAAATTTTTTTTTTTGATCCCAATCAGATCTTGATATGTTTCAGATCTGATTCTTATTATTTTAATAAAATAAAATTAAAAGATAAATTAAATCAAATTTAATTTACCTGATCTGGGTAATCCTATTACCCTGTTGATGATCCTATTTGCAGCGGAAGGTTCTGGATCTTAGCCACGCAAGCGCCTGGCCTCTACCGGTATCCACTCAGGGTTGGATCTGGAGATCCTCTTCTTCTCTATCATGCCTCCAAAAATCAGATCTGGATCTGATCTGGAGGATCTTCAAAACTCTTTTTGAAGATGAGCAGTCGTCCTTTGCAGCAGCGCAGCCTTCTTACTTTTGATCGCCTTTCTTTGATCTGAATCGCACCAACCAAGGTCCAAAACTCCTTTTGGACGTGGAGAGCAAGGGGAGAAGGTGGTTTGGCATGGAGAGGGAGGGGAGAGGCAGCCTTGGGGCATGGGGAAACTATGATCTCATCATTTCTCTTAATCTGAGTTGGATATAGGGTCTTATTTATAGACTAGCTATGATCCAACTCCTCTTCTTCCCAACCAATCACAACCCTTTGTGAAATCAGATCTAAATCTGATTGGTGGAAATAGAGACCCCTGGATTCCTACTTAGAGGGTGCCTAAGACCAGTCAAAGTTGGTTCTTAGAAGAACTCTAATTGGAATCGAAAAAGGAGATGGAGTCCTTGTCCAACAAGGACTCCTAGGCGCCTCCAACTTGGGCACACGCCTAGGGTGGCGTGTGCCCTTCTCCTTGCCAGGTTCTGGCAGGGGGACAGGCCCCCACCAGCTCTCCAATAGGTGCATGACATGTGGTCAAAAGTCAAAGTATCAATGGTCAACGTTTGACCAGTCAAAGGTAGACTTTTGACCAAAGTCAAAGAACAAGAAATGGCAGGTAATGTCTTATAAATAAGACAACCTTTTTTGACTTGGACAACCTCCAGTTAGACCATATGAAGGCCTCTGATTGAGCACAAACTTCTTTGGCTCAGACAGACAACTTATTTATGATAGCAAAAGAAGAACGTTAGGTTCAATCGAGTGCTAGCACGATTTCCTTGAACCTAATTGAATCTCATTCAGATCAATTGAACTAGATCAGTTCAATTGATGATCACCAGATTCAAACCCTTGTTTGTGTGACCCAATTAGGTTCAGTTCTATATGGTAATGGGATATGTCATGATCTCTATCATCGACATCATCGAAACTCCTTTCGATGGATCAGAACTCTTCTGATTCGAACAGCTAGAATGATCGATCATCTAAATCATTCTTATTGCTCCCAAAATCCACCAGTGACACCTAGCAGTATATGGTGGCAACCCATCAGAGCTGAATGCGAACCTCTTGGTGCAGCTACCTGTGTGATTCAAGTTCTTCTATCTTGAGCCCCGATCAGATTAGGGTTAAGGTAAACTCGTCAAACCCTAGTCTCTGTCATATGATGTAATCATTCGATTCGAGTCTAATGTGAAAATCTAAATAGAAACTCTTTCTATTATTTCACTCTGCCATGGCCATGGGCTTCTGGACTTGATTCTCATGATTATCATAGGGCTGCTCCTCTACCACCGAGGTAGATAGATTCCATCTTGATGCCATCCAGTTCCTACAATGAACATGTCATAGCCAACATACACCTCAGGGTTCCATATGGCTAGGAGATCGAGTAATGGTGTAGTCAAACTATAACACCCTCAAGGTGAACTGCCGATGCACCTCAGGTCAAAGAACCAGACACACTACTGCAGCATCGAGTCAGTCATTGACGAGAAGGTAGACTCCCTAATGACTACTCGAGGTGGTCACGCTCAGTGCCCTCATTCTCTAACGAGTACCTGTACTCTCGCTCTGGTGTCTCCACACCGTAGACTCAAGACTCATCTACTAAAGAGAAGCGATTGTACACCAACCTTCCGGATCAATCACCATCCTCATGATGATCCTATGGTCGGGAGCAATTTATGAGTTAATAATGATTATTCATGTCTTAAATTTTCAACTCTTGAAAATATGAATTATCATTACCATTAACTCAAAGGATGTATCACAGACACTAAATACACATATATGATAGAAAATAACCCATCTATTGCTTTTAGTCAAAATTATAATTTTGCCCCTAGAAGTGTATTACAAGTGTCAGCCAATTCTGGCTTCTAGGGCACATATATCTAACATTATGTTTCCTTCATCTTCTTCGGTTGTCTTTCTCTCCTTTTGTCACAACTCCTCCGACCACCGAAATCTTTTCCATCAGTCTTCCTCTCTTTCAATTGCCTTTTTGACTCTTCCAACCGACCTAGGTTAGTCTCCCAAATCCTTTCTTTGCATTGCCTTGCTTTTCTTCTACTTTTACTTTTTTAGTTTCTTTATAAAGGTTCACTATTGTTTCTGGTTCTTCCAAAATTTTATAGCCTTTCTTTTCTAATTTTCTAAGGATTTTGATAGCTAGGTTTGATCCAAATGTCTTCTGAAGTATTTTGGTCTTTTGGTTCTAGGAGTCTGACTCACCCAAACTTGCCAGATCCTAGCCTTTGGAAAACCGCCGAACCCATTGAAACACCTCGATCGACCTTTATTCCTAAGACCATTTCCTATTGCTTACATTCTAAAGATCTTTTTTCATAAGAACCCAGTATGGAATTTCTCCTGAATATGAACTGAAGCTTTTCGGACTGAGTGGCCGAGCTTATGCTCCCCCCTAGATTGCTTCTGCTTGTATACTGAGGCTCTTCGTGCTGGGTTCCAACTTCTGATCCATCTTTTTATTACAACCCTTTTTTGGTTTTTAAATATCTCCTTTGCCTCAATGTCTCTGAATGCATTTAGATTTATTATAGGTTTCCTTTCTTTTTGTATGTTAGCCGAAGTTCATCCTACTATCTTCTTATTTCATAACTATTTTATCTTCAAACATCACCCTACCACCAAGCATTGATGGTACCTATCCCTCCAATTCGGTGAGAAGGGGTGACTTAAGGATGCCCCTTCTTTCATTCACAACTAAAAGAAAAAATTCTTCTATATTTTCTATCCTTCTTTAGAACTAGGGCTTCCTCCTTAGGGATACTTGAGAAACTTCATTCCCTGAGCTCCCAGATTGGAAAGAGAGGACCTTGACTCGGTCAGTAAATTAAGAAACTACCAAGCTTCTCCACTATCCAATTTGCAAGAAGCCCAGACATTATTCAATCTTGCAATAAGTCCCCTCAATCCGGTAGGTACATTTTCACATCTTGCTAGCTATGTTTTATCCTTTTTTCTAACCTCAGTTTCTTCCATTGCTATAGAAATAACTTTGGAAGAGCTAAACTGATTGTCCTAAGGAATCAAAACTCTCAAGAGAAAGGATGGTTCTTTAGGAGAGCTATCGAAGCAGGCAAGGACCATAGATCCAAGTTTGATTGTGCCGACCCATGCTGTATGATAGGAGCACGATGTTGTCATTAAGACACCATATTTATCAGTTTAAATCTGACTCTTTATTTTTTTTAAATTAATTAAAAAAATATGAATAGAGTAGTAAGTCAGGTCGAATCCACAGAGAGGCAATGATTTATTTCTAAAATCTTTGATTTTTATATTTTTTTATTACTATTATTATTATTATTATTTTAGAGAATAGAAAAGAAGAGTTTTTGAAAATTAAAGTTAAAAAAAATAGATTTATAAATAAAAGTAGAATTATGTAGAAATAAATTTGATACTAAGATCTATTATTTAGATCTTAGCAACTACTTGCAATGAAATTAAAAAGCAATAAGGAATAATTAATTTAAAGAACTAGAATTAAAAAGAACAATCAAACTTTCTTTATTAAATTTAAAACTCAGATGCAAAATTTAAATACAAGAAATTAAAAAAATTAAGAATTTTAATACAAGAAATTAAAGAAAGAGAAAACTAGATTGGAGATCATAGATCAGCGTAGGCGTGGAGATGGCGCAGAAGACCGGCTCTTCTTCTCAGCACTGTAGCTTCGAAGCAACCTTCTATCCCAGAGCTTGGCTTCCACCCTGTACCAAAGCTTTAGCTTTTCTTCCACCTCCTTCCCTTTTCAAGAGGCTTAGAGTCCTTTTTATAGAGCTAGGGGGGTTGGATCTTTATTTTTGAAGGCAATGTGGGACTAATGGTCTTTGCAATCATCAAAATACAAAAGAATTTGAGTAAAATTAGAATCAAAATAGCTCTGATATGTCTCTAATAAATCTGATAAAATCCAGCCATTCAATAGAAAATCCAACGGTCCAAAAATCATCAAAATCGGATGCAGTATTGGCCCAGATCAAGGTCGGATTAAATTTCTGGCCGTTGGATCGCGCTTGATGGAGGAAATATGGCCGCAAATCTTGCGCCTGAGAGTTTGATCACCATCAGGAGCTTTCTGGACCATCGGATCATCACCTGGATTGAGCGCTACCATCCGATGGTGATCCGCGTGATGTCTGCAACTGAATTAAATCCGGAAGCAACCACAGTCATCCGATCCTGACCGCAAACAACCACAGCCGTCCGATCGCGCAATCACTGTTCCCATGGACTGCGTGGACCGGCCGCACCGCACACCGCAACCAATCAGTGCCTTTATTGCCGAGCGAGAAAAAGACTAAATTACCCTTGTGAGCCGCAATAAATTTCTGTAGACCCTTTAGGGGTCTAGGTCCACCACGTGGCAAGCTCTGATTCGCCGAATTTTGCTGAGCTGGCGGTCCACGCCTGGATCGTGGATCGGCTGACAGCTTCTGGGCTTGAGTTGACTAGCGTGAATGGTGTGGCACACCGACTTGGTCAGCTTGGCTCGGCGCGTTTGGATGCGCCGGCTGCTGCGGCTTGGCGGCTTGAGCCGTTTGAGCCATTTTCTTTTTTATTTAATTTTTATTTATTTTATATTTTTAAAAATTCATATCTTTTCCATTTTAGCTCCGTTTTACTTGAAACTTTATTTCGTTGTGATCAAAAAAATGAGCTCTTTCTATTGATTAATAAAATTTTATTTTTTAATTTTTAATTTTTATTATTTTTTTAATTAATTTTTTAATTAATAAAAATATGAATTTTTCAAAAATTATATATAAATTGATTATTAATTCTTAAAAATTAATATCAATTAATTAATAAATTAATACTTTTATTGGTGAATTTATGATGCTCATCACACCCCCAACTTAAGCTTTGCTCGTCCTCGAGTAAAGAAAAAATTTAGTTTAGATCAATTACCATATTTTGTTGAGATCCTCCTTCATAAGAATAAATCTAGGATTTAAGATCAAAAGTTTAGACAGTATCACTAACTAAGTATTGAGTTTCAGAAGTAAATTTCATGATAGATTAATCAGAAACTTTCTTAGAGTTCATCTAAAGATTTTCAGCACTTTGTGTCGTGAATACTAACTTAGCATTTGGGTGTTGATTCAAAGGGCAAATGAATCTTCTTTTTATCACCTATTTTGGTTAGTTTTATATACTCCCAAGTTAAGTGCATGAATTAAGGTAGCTTTCACACTGCTTTTTTTTTTTTTTTTTTTTTTTTAAATTATGCTGAGCATCCTGGCCTTCCCTTCACCATTTGATGTGAACTTCTACATTTAAGGTGCAAAGTTCTAGTTTAGGGCAATCCACATATACTCTATTTTTTTGCACTTTTTTTTTTTTTTTTTTTTAGAAAGCAGGTAGCTCTTTCCTTAAATTCAAGTTTCTTTAATCGAAGTATATATAAACCATCAATTTTTAGTGATAATTGAATCCTCAATTTAGCCTTATAATCAAACACCTGCTGTGCTTCATTAGTGTGCATGTGCAATTAGAAGTGCTGTTAGCCTTTAAATGACCTAAGTAGGTTGCTAATGGTCTGACCAAGTAATCTGCTTCTTGACTCGCTACCATTATTAGTTAATACTTTCTAACTTTATTACTTTTTCTAGTTTATTTTGCTTAAGATTCTCTTTCCCAAAATATGGTTTGTCCAAATTTTTTTTTTAAAAAAAAAATAGTTTTATTATTATTATATATATTATTTATTTATTATTTTTATTTTTATTATTTTTTAATTTTTTAATATTTTATTTATTTTATTATTATTATTATTTTATTATTAATTTTTATTTTTATTTTTATTTATTTATTTATTTATTTATTTATTTTTATTTTTTTATTATTATTTTTTTTAACTTTTTACCCCCAACTGTATTGACATTGTCCTCAATAAAAGAGTGTAAATTATGTTTATTTATTTAGCATGGGTCTTGAAGCTTATGATCCTTCTCCCACTTTTTGGTTCTCCAACTTAGCCTAAAAGAGAAAATAAATTAGATTCAAGAAGTATTGGGTTGCCTCCCAATAAGCGCTAAGTTTATTGTCTTCAGCCAGACAAAATGCAGTTTAATTCATTATGGTTCTATTAATTGTACTTGGTCAATGTTTCGATTTAATGATATCCCTTCGATATATGGTTTAAGTCTTTGGCCATTTACCTTAAAAAAATTTTTAGTCCTAGGATCATAGAGTTTGATTGCACCATGTGGGAATACATGATTAACTATGTAAGGTCCATCCCATCTGGATTTTAATTTTTCAGGGAATAATCGAAGCCTTGAGTTAAATAACCAGACTTGTTGATTTGGTTCAAAGGTTTTTCCTTGAAATATGTTTATCATGGAAGGCTTTCATTTTCTCCTTATAGATTTTTGTATTTTCATAAGCTTCTTGCCTTAATTCTTCTAATTCACTCAATTGTAACATCCGATTGGAACCAGCTTGGTTTAAATTAAAATTTAATTATTTTATTGCCCAATATGCTTTATGTTCAAGTTCTACCGGAAGGTGACATGCTTTTCCATAGATTAATCTATATGGAGACATTCCAATAGGGGTTTTATAGGCTGTCCTATAGGCCCATAATGCATCGTCTAATCGATCTGACCAATCTTTTCGATCAGGCCTAATAGTCTTTTGTAAGATATTCTTAATTTTTCTATTAGAGACTTCTACCTGGCCACTTGTTTGCGGATGGTATGGTGTAGCTATCTTATGTGTCACCCCATATTTTCGTAATAAAGTTCGAAATTGATGATTTGTAAAATGAGTACCTCCGTCACTAATGATAGCACGTGGAAATCCGAACCTAGAAAAGATATTCTTCTGAATAAATTTTAAGACTACTTTATGATCATTGGTTCGTGTTGCTATTGCTTCAATCCATTTAGAAACATAATCGACAGCTACCAAAATGTATTCAAATCCATTGGAAGGTGGAAAAGGTCCCATAAAATCAATTCCCCATACATCAAAAATTTCTACTACTAAGATGGGGTTCAAAGGCATCATGTCTTTTTTTGAAATATTCCCTAAGGCTTGACACTTAAAACATTCCTGACTAAAAGTATGGGCATCCTTAAATAATGTTGGCCAATAAAAACCACTCTGCAATACTTTGGCCGTAGTTTTTCGTCCAGAAAAATGTCCTCCACAAGCAAGGGTATGACAAAATTGTAAGATACTCCATTGTTCAGATTCAGGAACACATCTACGAATGATTTGATCAGCACAAATTCTAAAAAGCTCAGGATCTTCCCAAAAATAATATTTGATTTGAGCAAAGAATCGATCCTTTTCATTCTTAGACCATCCATCAGGAATTTGTCCTATGACTAAGTAATTGACAATATCTGCAAACCAAGGAGTCTTTGTATGTGAAACTGTTAACAGTTGTTCATCTGGAAAAAATTCTCTAATTGATAGAGGTTCACTATCTTTAACTAGGATCCTAGACAGATGGTCTGCTACAACATTTTTAGATCCCTTCTTATCTCGAATTTCAATATCAAATTCTTGTAGCAGTAAGATCCATCTAATTAATCATGGTTTAGCATCTTTCTTTGAGAGCAGGTATCTCAAGGCTGAATGATCCGAGTAAATTATGATTTTTGATCCTAATAGATATGATCTAAACTTTTCTAGGGCAAACACAATGGCTAGCAACTCTTTTTCAGTGGTGGTATAATTCATCTGTGCTTCATTCAGAGTTCTACTGGCATAATAGATCACTACAGGACATTTGTTTACCCTTTGGCCCAGGACAGCTCCTATGGCGAAGTCTGAGGCGTCGCACATAATTTCAAAAGGTAGTGACCAGTTAGGGGGTTGTATGATTGGAGCTTTGGTCATAGCTTCTTTTAAGATTTCATAATCTTTAAGGCAATTTTCATCAAAGTTAAAAGAAACATCTTTAGCGAGTAGATTTCACAAAGGACGAGAAATTTTAGAGAACTCTTTGATGAAGTGACGATAGAATCCTACATGACCAAGAAAAGATCGAATTTATTTGACAGAAGTGGGAGGAGGAAGTTTAGAAATTAGTTCAACTTTAGCTTTATCTACCTCAATCCCTTTCTTAGATACTATATGTCCTAAAACGATCCCTTCTTGAACCATGAAGTGGCTCTTTTCCCAGCTTAACACTAGATTAGCCTCAATACATCATTTTAATATTTTCTTCAAATTGTTGAGGCAACTCTCAAAAGATTCTCCAAAGACTGAAAAGTCATCCATGAATATTTCTAAAAAATCTCCTATCATGTCTGAAAATATTGACATCATGCACCTTTGAAAAGTCGCAGGTGCATTACATAATCCAAATGGCATTCTACGGAAAGCAAAGGTTCCATAGGGACATGTAAAGGTGGTCTTTTCCTGATCTCCTGGATAGATTGCTACCTGATTGTATCCTGAGTATCCATCTAAAAAGCAAAAGTATTGTTGGCCTGCTAGTCTTTCTAGGATTTGATCGATAAAGGGTAAGGAAAAGTGATCTTTTCGGGTGGTTGTATTGAGTTTTCTATAATCTATGCAGACACGCCACCCAGTGGAAAGTCATGTTGGTACTAAGTTTTTATGTTCATTGTAGACAACCGTAAGTCCAGATTTCTTTGGAACAACTTGTGTGGGACTCACCCAGTGGCTGTCAGAGATAGGATAAATAATTCCAGCATCTAACCATTTTATTACCTCTTTTTTGACTACTTCTTGCATGTTAGGGTTAAGTCGTCTTTGCATCTCTCGAGTTGGTTTGGCATTATCTTCTGTATAAATATGGTGCATGCATATTGACGGACTAATTCCTTTTAAATCGGCGATGGTCCACCCTATGGCCTCCTTATATTTTTTAGAATATTTACCAATTGGTTTTCCTGTTCAGTAGTTAAGTTGGAAGCAATTATTACTGGTAGGGTTTTCTTTGATCCTAGAAAATACATACTTAAGTGATTCAGGTAAAGGTTTTAGTTCAAGTTGTGGTGGGGCCTGAATTGAAGGACGTAATGGTTTAATTTTTCGCTCGGGTAAGGGCTCAACTTTCATTGACCAAGGTAATGAATGTGACGGTTGAGGTGAATTAAGTAGGGCATTTACTTCCTGGGTTTGAGTTTCTTCAGTGGGTTCATCATCCTGCAGTAAATCTAGGGAGGAATTAGATTCAACTATTTCATCTACTTGATTGATTACAAAGCAATCTTCCTCCTCTTGGGTGTACTTTAGGGTATTAAAAGCATTAATTCTTACTTTTTGATTCCCAAAAGAAATGTCCATAGCTCCCGTTTTACAGTTGATATTGACATTGGCAGTTGCTAAGAATGGACGTCCTAAAATTATGGGATCTTGGTTTAGCTCTTGGGATGGTTCCATGTCAAGTATGAGAAAGTCTACAGAAAAATAACATTTGTCTACTCTAACTAGAACATCCTCAATCAAACCACGTGGTGTTTTTATAGATCTATCAGCTAATTGCAAAATAACTGATGTGGGTTTTAATTCTCCAATCCAAAATTTTTCATAAACCGAGGTTGGAAGTACGTTTACACTAGCTCCTAAGTCTAGTAATGCTCGGTTAAAGGTTATACCTCCTATAACACATGAAATTAAGGGTGCACCAGGATCTTTCATCTTTTGAGGTATTGGATTTAACAGGACCGCACTTACATCTTCAGATAGCATAACTCTTTTAGTGGTTCGTGGCTCACGCTTTTGGGTGCAGAGTTCTTTTAGAAATTTAGCATAGGTCGGGACATGCTGAATTGCATCGAGGAGGGGTAAATTAATGTGAACTTGTTTAAATAGTTCCATTAGCTCCTTGTTGCATGCTTCTTGCTTTTTACGGGAAGAGCCTGCTTCTAAGGCCGAAGGGAATGGGGCTTTGGGTTTATATGTCTCAGCTAATTCATCTGTTCTCTTTTTTTCTTTATCTATCTTATCAGTGTTAGTACTAGTTCTAAGCTCAGGTTCTTCTATATGATTATCTTCTTCTTCATCAGTATCAGTATCAGCCTCTATCACCTGGTCTTGGTATGGGTCCTTAAGAATCCTACCACTTCTAAGTTCAGATATTGCTTTAGCATTTTCTAATTGGGGATTTTTAGGTGGGATGTTAGATGGATGAGTAAATCCAGGTGGTTGATAGACATTGGATGGATTATTTTTAGGATTTGCAATTGGTTGGCTTGGTAATTGACCTGGTTCTCTCCTCATGCTAGACTCAGCTATTTGTCCTATTTGAGCTTCTAGTCTGGCGATTGATTGTTGTTGGCTTAGAATTAATTGTTGAAGTTGATTGAATTTATCGTCGGCTAGATTGGTCTGTTGAGGAGGTGGGTATGAGGGTTGATTATAATGTAGTGGTTGAGAAGACTGACTAGGCTGACCCTTATTATAGGCATAGTTCTGGTATTGGGGCCTATTTTGATAATTTTGAACTGGTGGGATTTGGGTCTGAGCCTGAGTTTGTTGTGGTTTCCAAGAGAAATTAGGATGGTTTCTCCAACCAGGATTATATGAATTTGAATATGGGTCATTAAGTGGTTTTGAGTAACCTTGAGCAGCTTGGACTTGTTCTTGGATAAGAGGTGGTAATTGTGCAACCGTGGGACATTCACTTACATGATGTGTTGGGCTAGCACAAATAGAGCAAATCACCTGATAATTAGAAGCTGGTGTGTATTGTGCAGGGGATTGTTGACCTAAGTTTAGGAATTGATCTAATTTCTGTGCAATAAGGTCGACTTTATCTAATTTTTGTGCTATTATGTTCAAATCTGCCTTAGAATTGAGTTCTGAGTTTTGACCTCATAAATTCCTGCCCATTTTTGTTGAGAAATTGATCTTTCATAAGAAGATAATGAAGCATGGTTAATAGAGTTTTCACTTAAAGTTTCAAATAAGGTATAAGCTTCATCCTCACTTTTGCTCATGAATGCACCTCCACAGGATGCATCAACCATCTGCTTATATTGATCTCCTAAACCTTCATAGAAAGCTTGTACAATTTGCCACTTAGATAGACCATGGTGTGGGAATTTTCTAAGGAGTTCCTTAAGTCTTTCCCATGATTCATGAATTTGTTCCCCTGGAAGCTGAGCAAATCTCCGTGATGGCTCGCCTCATGGTATTGGTTCGTCCTATGGGATAAAATTTCTTAAGAAATTCATGTTGCATCTCTGCCCATGTTTGAATTGTTCTTCTTCCTAATGTGCCAAGCCAATACTTGGCTTTATCTTTTAATGAGAAAGGGAACAAGGTTAGTCTAAGGGCATCATCAGAAAAATTCTGAATTTTTACCGTAGAGCAGATTTCTAAAAATTCATCCAGATGTTTGTAAGGATCTTCATTGGCATTCCCATAAAAAGATGGGAGCATCTGAATTGTGGTTGACTTGATCTCATAGTGGCTAGCAGGGATATCAGGTATGTGGATGCAAGTCGATGGGTTGTAGGTGGAAGGAATAAAGTATTCCTTCATCTGCCTAGGTGGTTCTTCACGATTTCCAGCCATCTGATTACCTGGTCTTATATGAATTAGTCTTTCAATTTCAGGATTTGGTTTAACTAGGTCAGGTAAAAGCGATCTTCTACCGTGCATGTACTAGTGCAACCCAATATATGGTTTAAGATATGTATATTTTTTTTAATTTTATTATTATTATTATTATTATTAAAAAAAAAGAGGATCCTAAGGAATCTTAAGTCTAGAGATGATAGAGAGAAGAGTTAATTTGTGGTTTATGTTTGATGTTATTTAGCAAACAAGTTAGGCAATCAATCCTGACTAAGGTTTATCTTAGATCTAGATAGCTCCTAACTGTTAAGGTCACCTTCAAGCCCTCCAAGTGTAGGATCAGCCAATTAACTGGCCAGGTAAGTGTAAGGTCAGTGGGAGTCCTCCCGTTGCTTGCCTTAGACACCAATTGTGCTTGGCCAGGTAAGCGAACGGAACCAATTAGAAACCACCTTCCTTCGGGCCCAGTCGTCCCTGAATCACTTTCCTAGACACCAGTCAAATTGATTAACCCTAATCCTGGTTCAACTTTTAGGGTTCCTTGTCCTATTGAGCTCGAGTTCCTAGGGTTGATGTCTAATTGATTTTAATTTAAAGGCTTAGGTCAATATAGGATGCTGGTTGGTTGTTTGTGGGCCAAGGAAGGGTGATCAAATCCCCACCTTATCTTTTTTAATTGGGTGTTGCCCTTAATTTGGTTTAAAAATGCTTATGCACAAAAAATTTCAATCAAAGGATTCTATGCAATTTAAACTAGATGCATGTAACTAATTATATTATGAAAGGCTTACCTTGCCTCCAGCAATCACCAACATAAAAAAAATAAAACTAATATGATGAATGCTCTAAACAATTAGGATTTCTAATCTTGTGATGAGATTTTTAATTAAGTTTAAGTAGGTAATTTTTAATTAATTTAAAAATAAAAAAAATATTAATAAAATAAGGAAAGAGATTTAGGGTTTAGGAATGATCTCACCAAATAGGTTTGAGAGTTTTGTTCATGCCCTAATCTTCCTTCTTCTTTCTTCTATTATTTTTTCTTCTTTTTTTCCTACAAAATAAATAAAAAAAATAATTAGTAAGCAATAAAAAAAAATCAAAGAAATGAGAAAAAATTTTAATTTTTATGCCTTCCCGGCAACGACGCCAAAAACTTGATAGGAGCACGATGTTGTCGTTAAGACACCGTGTTTATCAGTTTAAATCCGACTTTTTATTTTTTTTAAATTAATTAAAAAAATATGAATAGAGTAGTAAGTCGGGTCGAATCCACAGAGAGACAATGATTTATTTTAAAATCTTTGATTTTTATATTTTTTTGTTACTATTATTATTATTTTTTTTTAGAGAACAAAAAAGAAGAGTTTTTGAAAATTAAAGTTAAAAAAAATATATTTATAAATAAAAGTAGAATTATGTAGAAATAAATTTGATACTAAGATCTATTATTTAGAACTTAGCAACTACTTGCAATGAAATTAAAAAGCAATAAGGAACAATTAATTTAAAGAACTAGAATTAAAAAGAATAATCAAACTTTCTTTATTAAATTTAAAACTTAGATGCAAAATTTAAATACAAAAAATTAAAAAAATTAAGAATTTTAATACAAGAAATTAAAGAAAGAGAAAACTAGATTGGAGATCGTAGATCAGCATAGGCGTGGAGATGACGTAGAAGACCGGCTCTTCTTCTCAGCACTATAGCTTCGAAGCAACCTTCTATCCAGAGCTTGGCTTCCACCCTGTACTTTAGCTTTTCTTCCAACTCCTTCCCTTTTCAAGAGGCTTAGAGTCTTTTTTATAGAGCTAGGGGGGTTGGATCTTTATTTCTGAAGGCAATGTGGGACTAATGGCCTTTGCAATCATCAAAATACAAAAGAATTCGAGTAAAATTTGAATGAAAATAGCTTTGATACATCTCTAATAAATCTGATAAAATCCAGCCATTCAACAGAAATCCATCGATCCAAAAATCATTAAAATCAGATGCATATTGGCCCAGATCAAGTTGGATTAATTTCTGGCCATTGGATCACGCTTGATGGAGAAAATCTGGCCGCAAATCATGCGCTTGAGAGTTTGATCACCGTCGGGAGCTTTCTGGACCGTCGGATCATTGCCTGGATTGAGCGCTGTCGTCCGATGGTGATTCGCATGATGTCTGTAGCTGAATTAAATCTGAAAGCAACCACAGTTGTCCGATCCTGACAGCAAACAACCACAGCCATCCGATCGCACAATCACTGTTCCCATGGACCGCGTGGATCGACCGCACGGCACACCGCAACCAATCAGCACCTCTGTTGCCGAGCGAGAAAAAGACTAAATTACCCTTATGAGCCACGATAAATTTCTTTAGACCCTTTAGGGGTCTAGGTCCACCACGTGGCAAGCTCTGATTCACTGGATTTTGCTGAGCTGGCGGTCCACGCCTGGATCGTGGATCGGTTGACGGTTTCTGGGCTTGAGTCGGCTAGCGTGAATGGCGTGGCGCGCCGGCTTGGTCGGCTTGGCTCGGTGTGTTTGGACGCGTCGGCTTGGTCGGCTTGGCTCGGTGCGTTTGGACGCGCTGGCTGCTGCGGCTTGGTGGCTTGAGCCATTTGAGCCATTTTTTTTTTTTTAGAAATTCATATCTTTTCCATTTTAGCTCCATTTTGCTCCAAACTTATCGTTAAGATCAAAAAAATGAGCTCTTTTCATTGATTATAAAATTTTATTTTCTAATTTTTATTATTTTTTAATTAATTTTTTTAATTAATAAAAATATGAATTTCTTAAAAATTATATATAAATTGATTATTAATTCTTAAAAATTAATATCAATTAATTGATAAATTAATACTTTTATTGGTGAATTTATGATGCTCATCACTGTACCTATTCCCACAACTATAGTAGCCTCGAGCTCGACCTCGCCCGATAATGCAGCTACCTCTGTGCATCCTAAGCAAGAGAAAGTGGTGAAGAAAAAGAAGACCACCACCAAAAGAGTTTGGAGAGCAGGAGGATCTGGTGGTGAGAATTTCAACCAGGAGCAGGGCTCTCTGGACAACTAGGAGGTCATCTAGCCTTTGATGGAAGGATGCATCCTTCCACATATTTTTGAAAAGATGGTTCACACAGACAATAAGGAAAGGATTAGAGAATCTTTTGTAGCTTTCCTCGAGGTAATTAACTTCTCCCTTATGCCAAGTTGAATACTAATAAATCTTAAAGCTGTAACTTGTATCTTGTTATTTGTAGCTGGGGTATTATCTAGATGCCCATGTAGAAGCAACGAACCTTTGCAAGATTGAGGCTTCAAAAGGTATCCAAGAGGCCTAGGTGGAGGTCAGGCATTTGAGGGAAGCTTACTTAGCCAAAGTTTGGTGCCTTCAGGAAAAGCTTCAGGAGGAGCAAACATCGATAGAATTAAAAATTGCCTTAACCTTGGAAGAGAACAAGCAAAAAATGGCTGAGGAGGAGGTTGGTGCGGAGAGGGATCGGGCCATCGAGGCCTTCAAGTCCTCTAAGGTAATGGAGGACATCAAAATAGCCTTCACCCAGGAGGCCTTCCTTAAGGGTTTGAGGTCTACCATGGGAGGATGGCTGAAAGATTTCTCGAGCTTGATCTCAGTTTCTTAACGGGGGAGACCTCTGATGATGAAGATGGGCCTTCCGCTGCCACCATCGATTTACCTTTTGCCAAGCATCCTGCCATGACTTCTGAGCCTACCCGAGAGCTTGAGGCTACTAAAGCTATGCAGAGCTCATCCACTATTCCACCTCTAGAGGTTGGAGGCTTTCTATAATTATACTCCTTTTTCTTTTGGATCCTGTATTCAAAACATTTTTAGTAACGAAAATAAACTTTTTTCTTACCATACCATTGTGTCATGGTGTTTTGTGTATTAACGCAATCTTCCAATGATGCCAAACCTCTGCCTTAGGGGATTTTCTTGAAGGCTTTTAATAAAGAATTAAGAAAGGAAGTTCACCATCTTAGCAAAAAACTAAAGAAAGTTGAGGATGAGCTTCAAAAATAAAAAAAAGAATTATGCTGAGACTGCTATTGAAATTAATGATCTTCACCAAGCGTGCAAGAAGAATTTTATAGAATACATTAAAAAGAAGAATTATTTGAAAAAGGAGCTTGAAAGGATTAAGAAACATGCTAATGAGAAGTCTTGGGCATTGATCGCAAAGATCAGCTCCCTCGAGGTCAAACTTAACATGGCCAAAGAGAAGATCCAACTGTTAAAGGGGAGCTTGGCGTGGTCCTCTAGCTAAAAATAGCATGGCTGGGATTCGTCCAAAAGGTTTCGAGCTTTAAGATCAGATGCGTAAGGCTGAGGACACCTACAAGAGTTACAAGCTAGGTTGGAGTGATCAAATTGCTGAGCTTCAGTGAATAGTTCAAATGGCTGATGAGGAGATCACTAGACTTCAAAAATAATTGGCGGATAGGGCCTAGGCAAGTTCAAATAAGGATTCTAAAGAAATAAACACTTTAAGGAGGACCATGGGGAACACCTCTGAGCTCTATGCAGAGGAGATGTTCGAACTGCAATAGCTAAAGATTCAGATGGTTTATCAACAAAATGTTGTGAAAGACGCGGAGGCTGAGTTGACTATTTTGAGGAAGAGGCTAAGGAAAGTTGAAGAAGAATTACGAAGATCCCAGAAGTTACGAAGTAAAAGTTTAGTGGTAAAGCGAGAGCTCGAAGATAAGGTACAAGATTTGAAGCACTCTCTTGGGATGGCTGGGGATAGAGATCCAAAGTCCGAATCTAAATAGGACTTCATCTACTTTTTTCTCTTCTCTCTCCTTTTTATAATCGATCTTTAGGATCTATGTAATGAATTTTAATTTTAATAAAATAATATTTCTTTTATTTACCTTTCTGTATTTCACTTTGGTTTGATGCTCGCAAATTCTCTTTATTTTCTTATCGCGTGCGATGTCAATGTCATCCCAAAATAATAATTTCAGTTCCATGTCTTAGGTATTTGTCCCCCTTATTTATGAACAAGGGTTTTTAAACTTGGTTTGAAGCATCCATGAACTAGGAGTCTTGATAGTCATAGTCTTTCTCTTGTTTAAGTACTGGAGGTCTTCGGTTGCAGTTAACCTCCTATCTTAAATAACCGAAGGTCTTCAGTTGAAGTTAACATTCTATCTTAAATAACTAGAGGTCTTCACCCTTACTATGATGAGATTAACCTCCTATCTTAAATAACTGGAGGCCTTTACCCTCGCTATGATAAGGTTAACCTCCTATGATAAATAACTGAAGGCCTTCTATTGAAAAAACCAGATCTAGGATTTTACAGGTAGATCTTGAAATTTTTTTGAGATCAAACAGTGTAAAACTTAAATAAATTAAATATTTATTTAAATAAATATAAAAATATCCTAGATCTAAGATTTATTATATGATCAAGGCATGCTATTAAATCAGAAATTAAAAACATAAAGAAAAGATTAACATGTTGATCTCATCAACATGCTACAATACTACATCTAATGTAGCTATAGAATAATAGATTAGATTTGATATCTGAGCAAGTTAGATATTCTAACTTACTGATCCAGGCTTGAGGATGAAGTCACGAGTCACATACACATCTAGCCTCTAGGAGTCGTCTACATGAGCCCACGAACACGATCTGAGATCCTAATGCAGGAAATCAGCACAGCATGCTAGAACTATGATGATCTCTCTTCGACGGTCGATTCGATGCTTTCTTCTTCGAGACATAGACTCTTCAAAATATCAAAAAAAAGAGGAGAGATTTTAGATCTAAGACTCTCTCAAAAAAAAAAATCTTAAAAGGAGGAGGAGAAGAGAAAATCAAAACAGCCTTAGAAGAAGATCCTCTTCTTCTTCTCTTTTCTCTCACCTAGACACCTAGTTTGGTGTCTATGGAACCCCAATGCCCAAGGACCCTCTCCCTCTAATTTTTGCAAACCCCATAATGTGTTCCATGAAAATTTTAAGCCAAAATTCATCCAAAATATATAGGAAAAAAAGAGTCCTTATCTAGGTCAAATATTAGACAAGGAAAGGTCAAACATGGGCGCCCCTCTCCAATATTTTGGCATGTACCAGAAAGGAGGGGCACACAAAAATGGGCCTTTCTCACATGGAATAAGAGAGGAAATAATAGAGAGAGGGGGCAGCACCTATTGGGAAGAGTTTAGGTTTTTTAGGATTCTATCTCATAGAATCCAAAATCAAAACAAACTCCTTCTTTGACTTGGTCCTCCACCCAATTACCACATGAGAAAGAGAGAGAGGTGAGCATGCATGAAGACCAGGGCAAAGAGAATTTTCATGAAAAATTCCTAAAAAATAGGCATGAGGGGCATTGGGACTAAGGTGGTGCAAGGAGGAATCCAAGGCTTACTAGGATTCCATCTATAACTTGGTCAAAGTGGTTTCCTAAACCAAATTAAATCAAAAGAAACTCAACGGCCCTAACCCAATTAGGACTTAATTAAATTAGATTAAATTAAATTTAATTTTTATTTAATTTTTTAATCAAATTAGAAAATTGGATTGAAGTCCTAGTTAAACTAGAACTAGTTTTTCCATGCACTTGCTTATCCAATAAGTCAATTGGACTTGATCCAATCCAGTCCAAACCAAATATAATTAAATTATATTTAATTAGACTTAATCTTAGCCCTCTGGCTTAATCAAATTAAGCTAAATAGCAATCCAATTGCTAATCAATCCTCCTGCAACACTTATGCTAGGTTAAACATCAATTATATTGATCGTTTAACCTTAGAATGATTCTTAATCATTGATCAACCATCTGATCAGATCGTGAGCTCTAATGTGTATGATCTCATAGGTATGAACCTAAATTGATAGTATAAAAATAGATTTCTATGCTAATCGAAGTAACCATCTAGCAATGATACCCGACGGTCGGAGAGGTCGAATGTGTAGAACAACATTCTTAGAACCCATGCGGATATAGTTTCCATAGTATTCATCCCCTTGACCAAAATGCTCATAGGACATCTCAGAGTACAACTGTCAACTCTGATCAGATTGTCCACATTATATTTCAAAATATCAAATCTATCTGATAAATTATCCTAGCCAAGGTTTTGCTATATTGAAATACAGTGATACATTATTCTCCAACACTTGGAGTGGTCAATTTCATCTTGATCACACATCAACTTCGCAAGTACTTGACTGTGCCCAAAAGCCTTTCTTTACTGAATTAGAAATTTAGTTAGTCTGGTACCAAAGCATAGTGAGTTGCTTGCAAGTCACTGAGGTGATCTCAAGTCTAAGAGACACTTATACCTATATCCCATCAGAGACATTCTTTACAGTAGAATGTTCTAGAGTTGGTCATGTTCAATGATGATGTTCACATACATCTCACCTATATGCCATACCAGTATCTCTACACTCCTTGGTTAAGAGGACAACTAGCCCATATGGCATATAGCGATCTATGCTCGATAAATGCTGTCGTCCTAATTAACAGTCTATCATTTGATCGTGAACAAATTTAAGGATTAATTGATAAATCCTCTCTTTATTGAAGCTAAATAGTCCTAAGGACTTCATCACAATAATGGAGTTTGTTAGAAGATGAATACTTTTTGATGAAAAATATCAAAAATATATTTTATTTATTAATGAATCAATTATAGGTACAATATAGCTCAACCATCAATAGGTTGATGATTGACTTTGGGACACATTCTCCAACAACTTTTACTTATCCTAAAGCCACTCGGCACAGTATCTAATATCCATCTTCGACTTGCATTTGTCGAACTCCTTTATCACTAGGGCTTAAGTGAAGGGTGGCCAGGTTCTTCTTTCTATCATTCTTCTGAAGGCCAACGTCATCTCTATCCATGATCTCCTGGACCAGATGGAAGTGGTGCAGAATGAGCTTAATTCTCTAGTGTGCCTTTGGTTCCTTCGCCTGAGCTATGGCACTAGTGCTGTTGCAATAGAGTAGGACTGAACCATCAAGAAAGGGTGCTACTCCAAGCACGGTGATAAATTTTCTTAGCCACATAGCTTTCTATGCAGCATCTGATGTTGTGATGTACTTTACTTCACGAGCAGAGTCTGCCACAGTATGCTGCCTGAAATTCTTCTAGCAGATGGTTCCACCATTTAGAATTAAGATATATCCCGACATGCTACTTCTGTCATCATGGTCAGATTGAAAGCTAGAGTTTAGAAATCTCATAAGTTTTAGATCTGACTTGCCATAAACCAACCATTGGTCCTTAGTATTTCTCAAACACTTAAGGATGGTTTTAACCACTTTTCAATGGGTTTTTCTTGGGTCAGACTGGTATCTACTCACTACTCTTACTGAGTATGCCACATCCGGTCTCGTACATATCATGGCATAAATGATAGATCCCACTGTCAAAGCATATGGGACTACTCATATACTCTCTCTCTTTAGGAGTTGTCAGACAATCCTGTTTAGAGAGAAATTTCATGGTCTATTGAGAGATAGTTTTTTTTGGAATTCTTTATGCTGAACCTCTTCAGTACAGTATCTATGTACGTGGACTGGGATAACCCAAGCATCCTCTTAGATCTATCCCTATAGATCTTCATCCCTAAGATATAGGATACTTCTCCCAAGTCCTTCATGGAGAACTATGATGACAACCGAACTTTTATTCTCTACAGTGCGGGAATGTCATTTCCAATTAAGAGAATATCATCCATGTATAAGATAAGAAATACCACTGCTGGACCATTTGTCCATTTGTAAATATAGGGTTCTTCTCCATTCTTAATGAGGTCATACATTTTGATCACTTTATCAAAATGCATGCTCCAACTCCGAGATACCTGCTTCAATTCACAAATGGATCTTTGAAGCCTGCACACCTTGGACTCATCTATGGATGTGAACCCCTTAGGTTGTATCATATATACCTCTTCAGTCAACTCTTCATTCAAAAAAGTTGTCTTCATATCCATCTGCCAGATCTCATAGTCCAGATGGATGGCAATCGCAAGCATAATCTGAATAAATTTAAGCATTGCCATAGAAGAAAATATCTCATCATAGTCAATACCATAATATTGACGATACTCCTTGGCAACCAGATGGGCTTTGTAGATCTCCACCTTTCCGTCTGCACCTCTTTTTCTTTTGAAGACCCATTTACATCCAATAAGTTTAACCCCTTCGAGTGGGTCAACCAATGTCCACACATCATTGACCTTCATGGACTCCATTTTGGATTTGATGGCCTCAAGCCATTTTTTGAAATAAGATCTCTGCATAGCATCCATCTAGGTGATTGGATCCTCATCATTCTCATCGAGTTCGATAGGATCACCGTCTTGGACCAAGAAATTATAGTATTTATTCAGATGATGCGGTACTCTATCGGATTGCCTTAATGGTGTAGATACACTAGGCTCTGGGTCTAATCTAATCAAATCTAACTTAGGATCAGCTAAAGGTATTGGTTTTTCTACCTATTCAACTTCATCAAGTTCAACCTTAGAGGCAACAGTTCCTTCACCAAGGAACTTCTTTTCTAAAAGGATTACTTTAAGGCTGACGAACACCTTTTGTTCTTCAGCATGGTAGAAATAGTAACCCTTATTTTCTTTGGAATATCCTATAAACATATAGTTATCAGATCGAGATCCAAGCTTATCTATATGCAAACGTTTAACATTGGCCGGACAATTCCAAACCCATAAGTGAGAGAGTGTAGGCCTATGCCCAGTCCACATCTCATATGGAGTCTTTGCGATAGATTTACTCAATATATTATTCAATATATAACATGCAGTCTCAAGAGCATAACTCCAAAATAAAATAGATAAACTAGCAAACTCCATCATGGATCAAACCATGTCTAATAAGGTCTGATTTCTCCTTTCTGATACACCATTATTGAAGGAAAAATCCTATTTTTTACCGCAGGATCATGCAGATTTGATCAGATCTGAGATGGATTTTTCTAAAAAAATTTTAAATGATCTGATCAAATCTAAGAGTTCTCAAATCTGATCATGGTAATCTAATATTAAAAATTAAAATAAATTAAATCAAATTAATTTCTTACCTTATTTTGATAATCTGATTATCTTGCAATGATCCTGATGTTTTCTAAGGTTCTGAAAGGAACCACGCGCACGTCTGACCTCTACTGGTATTCACTTGGGAAGGATCTAGACATCTTCTCCTTGTAAATCTTTTCTTGAAAGATCATATCTAAATCTGATCTGAATGTCCTTCAAAAAATTTTTAAAGACAGCATGTCCGTCTTATGATCACCATCCCATAGATGCTGAACTCTTCATAAATTTGATTGGATTTTCTTCTCAGATTTATGCCTAATATTTTAGGCATATAGAAGAAAGGAAGAGAGAGGATAGAGGGAGTGTGGGATATCTAGAATGGTAGCCATTGGGTATGAAAAATATTTCCATGTGAAGAGCCTTGGTGTAAGGGTTCTTATACAAAAGTATAGCACCAAGTTAGAGTCCCTCTTTGACCAAAATCCTTATTCTTTTGACCATTGGGACTCCTAAACTTGATATCCACAAAAACTCCTAGATCTCATCTAATTTTTATACTAAAAATCAATCTGAAAGGTGGCCGCATGAGTAGATAAGGAAGAGTCCACTATGCCTATGCCTAGGACTCTTTTCTTAAGAGTTTGATTCAAATCAAACTCTATCATAACTCAATCTAGACACCTCTAAAAATCACAAAATTTGGTACACCCAATGTATGATTCATGATCTATCACACAACCAAAAATTGAATCAAAATAATTTCTAAAGAGTTTTTTAAAAGCATCTAATCAAGTGATCCTCAATTCTCTCAAATAGGTCAACTTCTGACCCTAGTCCAATTTGACTATGAATGGATTTAATTTTTATAATTAATCTAACCCGAACTTATTCCAGTTAGATGAAAATAAATTCATTAAAAATACAAGAATGAGTCAAATTAAATTTGACTTAGTTGCGATGAATTAGAAAGATTTCAGAAGGAGAAAGTCAGGATCAATCATGTGCTAGCACGATTACCTTGAACCTGATTGGATCTAACCTAAATTAATCAAACTGGGTTAGCTCAATTGATGACATCTAGACCCAAATCCTTGTTTGTGTAATCCAATTAGATTCAATTTATATGATAATGAGATATATCACAATCTCCATCATCGACATCATCGAAACATCCTTCGGTGGATCAGAACTTTTCTGATTCATTTAATTAGAATGATTGATCATCAAAATTATTCTAATTGCTCCTAAAATCCATCAGTGATATCTAGTAGTATATGGTGGCAATCCATCAGAACTAAAAGTGAACCTCTCGATATAGTTGCATGTGTGATTGGGTTCTTCTATCTTGAGCTCCGATAGGATTAGGATTAAGGTGAACTCATCAAACCGAATGTTTGTCATATGAATTAATCATTCAATTTGAGTCCAATGTGAAACCCTAATAGAAACACTTTCTATCATCTTCACTCTGCCATAGCCATGGGCATAAGGACTCAATCTCATGATTATCATAGGGCTACTCCTCATCTACCGAGGTAGATAGATCTCCTATTGGTGCAATCCAATTCCTACAATGAACATGCTATAGACAACATACACGTTAGGATTTTGAATGGCTAGGAGACCGAGTTATGGTATAGTCAAACTATAATACCCTTAAGATGAACTATCGGTGCACCTCAGGTCAAACAACCAGATACACCACTGCACCATCGAGTAAGTCATCGATCAGAAGGTAGACTTTCTTATGACTACTCGAGGTGGTCATGCTCAGTGCCCTCATTCTTTAACAAGTATCTGTACTCTCTCTCTGATGTCTCTACATCATAAACTCAAGATACATCTATCCTAAAAAAGTGATTGTACACCAACCTTTCAGATCGATCAGCATCCTCATGATGATCCTATGGTTGGAAGCATTTTATGAGTTAATTATGAAAATTCATGTCTTAAATTTTTAACTCTTGAAAATATGAATTATCATTACCATTAACTCAAAGGATGTATCACAGAGATTTTTAAATATATACTATAATAGAAAAATAATTCATTTATTAATTTATAGTCAAAATTATAAAATTGCTCTTAGAAGTGTATTACAAGTGATAATCAATCTGGCTTCTAGGGCACATATCTAACAAACTTTCACTTGAACTAAAGCCAATTGGCTACAAATCTAAGTCTCACCTTCTCAAGGTGGGCTTCGATCTTCTATTGGCTCAATGACTTTATCAGCGGATCAACCACATTATCTGTAATGTCGACTCTCTTGACTTCGACGTATCCCTTCTCGAGGTAATCATGGATGAGGTGGTATCACCGCTCGATGTGCTTAGATTTCTGATGAGACCTTGGCTCCTTAGCTAGGGCTATGGTGCCATTATTGTCACAGTATAGAGAGACGGCATCTGATGGCATCACTCCAAGCTTTGTGGCAAACTTTTTATACCAGAATGCCTCCTTTGCAGCTTCCGATGTAGCGATGTACTCTGCTTCCATGATGGAATCTGCTATCACCATCTGCTTGAAACTTTTTCAGCTGACAGCACCACCATTATAAATAAACAGACTTTCGAATGTCGACTTTCGATCATCTATATCGGACATAAAATTCGAGTCTGTATACCCCTGGACCTAGAGTTCTCCATTATCAAAGACTAGAAACATATCCTTAGTCCTTCTCAAGTACTTAAGGATATATTTCATAGAAGTCTAGTGCTCTTTGCCTGGATTCGACTGATACCTACTCACGACACTCACAGCATGGGCAATATCAGATCATGCACATAGCATGACATACATGAGGCTCCCTATTGCTAAAGCATAAGGATTCTTGCTTATGCATTCAATCTCCTCAGGTGTGTTGGGACACATCTTCTTGGAGAGATGAATGCCATGTCTAAATGGTAGCAATCCTCTCTTGGAGTTTTCCATGCTAAACCTTTTTAGCACCTCCTCTATGTACATCTTCTGTGAGAGACCTAGCATCTTATTTGGTCTATCTCTATAGACCTTAATTTCTAAAATAAAGGATGCCTCTCCTAGGTCTTTCATGAAGAATTATTTAGACAACCACATTTTGACTATGGTCTAAATAAAAATATCATTTTCAATTAGGAGGATGTCATCCACGTACAGTATGAGAAAGACAATAGCGCTCCCACTAATCTTTTTGAAAATATAGGATTTCATGGATAGATCTTAAAACTTTTTCAAGATCATGCAATAAAAGACTTAAATAAATTAAATATTTATTTAAATAAATATGTAAACACCTAGATCTCAAATCTATTATATGATCAAGGCATGATTTAAATCAAAAATTAAAATCAAATAAGAAAGAAAAGATTCATCAAATCAACCTAAATCTACACTACATCAAATGTAGGTATGAAGTTAATAGATTAGATCTATTACCTGAGTAAGTTAGATATTCTAACTTGTTGTTCCAGAATCGAGAATAAAGTTACGAGTTGCATATGTGTCAAGCCTCTAGGAGTCACTCACACGAGCCCACGAACACGATCAGAGATCCTAATGTAGAAAATCAACACAGTATACTAGTACTGTGCTAATCTCTCTTAGATGGTTGACCTGGTACTTCCTTCTATAAAATATAGATACTCTAAAATATTAGAAGAAAAGAGGAAGATTTGTGATGCTGAGAAACCTTCCAAAAGCTCACAAAAAGGGAGGAAGAGATCTGGAACAAAAACCCTAGAAGAAGACCCTCTTCTTCTTCTTTGTTCTTTTTCTAGATATCCTGATTTCTATTTTCAATATCTCCATGATCTAGATGAATTTTTCTCTAATTTTTATACACCAAAGAGGGCCCTCAAATGTTTACAACCCATAAAAATTTTAGTTAAAAATTCCTTTCAAATGAAGAGATATGCATAGTCCAAGTTATGTCAAAAACCTAGACTAGTTGGGCGCCCCCACCTCTTTTTCTGCCATGGACCAGCAAGAGGGGTGCACAAAAAAATGTCATCTTTTTCCATGAAAATCAAAGAAAATAAGAAAGGATGGGTTGGCACACTTATGGAAAGAGTTTTGGTTGACAAGGATTCTATCTCATAGAATCCTTAAGCAAAAGTAATTCTCCTTTTGACTTGGTTTTCCAATAAACTTCCATATGAGAAAAAGGAAGAGAGAAGGGAGGCATTAGAAACCTTGGGCATAGAGATTATTCATGTAAAAACATAAAGAAAAGAGGATGCAGCATGAGGATTAGGTGGCATAAGGAATAGGGAGTCCTAGTCACACTAGGACTCCTATTTTGACTTGGTCAAACAAGGTCTTTTAACCAAATAAAAATAAGAGTAAACTAATCCAATTAAATAAAGCCCTAATCTATTTAAGAACTTAATTAAATCAGATTAAATTAAATTAAATTTTGATTTAATTTTCTAATCAAATTAAAAAATTGGGTTGATCCGAGTCCAAGTTAGACTAGGACTAGTTCTTCCTTGCACTTGACTTATCCAATAAGCCAATTGGACTTGATCCAATCAAGCCCAAATTAAATCTAATTAAATTATATTTAATTAGACTTAATCTTAGTCTTTTGGCTTAATCAAATTAAGCTAATTAGCAATCAAATTGCTAATCAATCCTTCTATAATACTTGCACTAGGTTAAACACCAATCGTATTGATTGTTTAACCCTAAAATGATTCCAAATCGCTGATCAACCATTCGATCGGAATATGAACTCTAATGTGTGCAATCTCATAGGTCCGAACCTAAGTTGGTAGCATAGAAATAAATTTTTATATCAATCGAAGTAACTATCTAGCAATGATATCCGATGATTGGATAGGTCGAAAGGTATAGAACACCATCCTTAGAACCCATGCGAATATAGTTTTCATATAATTCATCCCCTTGACCATAATGCTCGTAGGACACCTCAGAGTTCAACTGTCAACTCTGATCAGGTTGTCCGCATTTTGTTTCAAAATATCAAATCCATCTGGTGGGTTGCCTTGACCAAGGTTTTGCTATATTGAAATATAGTGATAAATTCTTCTCCAACTCTTGGAGTGGTCAATTCCATCTTGATCATACTCCAACTTTGTAAGTACTTGACTATGCCCAGAAGTCTTTCATTGCTAAATTAGAAATTCAGTTAGTCAGGTACCAAAGCATAGTAAGTTGCTTGCAAGTCACTGAGGTGATCTCAAGTCTATGGGATACTTATACGTATATCCCATCAGAGACATTCTTGACAGCAGAATGCTCTAGAGTTGGTCTCACGTTTAATGATGATGTTGAAGGAACTAGATCTAGGATTTCACAGGTAGATCTTGAAACTTTTTCAAGATCATGTAGTGAATGACTTAAATAAATTAAATATTTATTTAAATAAACATGTAAGCACCTAGATCTCAGATATATTACATGATCAAGGCATGATATTAAATCAAAAATTAAAATCAAAATAAGAAAGAAAGGATTGATCAAATCAACCTAGATTTACACTACATCAAATGCAGGTATGAAGTTAATAGATCAGATCTATTATCTGATCAAGTTAGACATTCTAACTTGCTGATCTAGGCATGAGGATGAAGTCATGAGCCACACATGCATCCGACCTCTAGAAGTCATCCACACAAACCCACGAACACAATCAGAAATCCTGATGTAGGAAATTAGCACAGTAAACTAGCACTATGCTGATCTCTCTTCGATGGTTGATTCGATGCTTTCTTGTTCGAAACTTGGAAACTCCAAAATACCAAAAGAAAAGTGGAAGATTTGTGATGCTGAGACACCTCTCCAAAGCTCACAAAAAGGAAGGAAGAGATCTCAAACAAAAATCCTAAAAGAAGACCCACTTCTTCTTCTTTGTTCTTTTTCTAGATACCTTGATTTGTGTTTTCAATATCTCCATGATCCAGATAAAATTTTCTCTAATTTTTCTGCACCAAAGAGAACTCTCAATTTTCTACAATCCACAAAAATTTTAATTAAAAATTCCCTTTAAATAATGAGATATATAGAGTCCAAGTTAGGTCAAAAACCTAGACTAGGAAGGACCAAATAAGGGAAGTTGTTGGGGTGCCCAAGAGTTGGGTGCCCCCACCACTTTTTCTGCCATGGACTAGCAAGGGGGGTGCACAAAAAAATATCCTCTTTTACTATAAAAATTAAAGAAAATAAAGAAGGATGGGTCGACACACCTATTGGAAGAGTTTTGGTTGACAAGGATTCTATCTCATAGAATCCTTAAGCAAAACTAATTCCCCTTTTGACTTGGTCTTCCAACAAACTTCCATATGAGAAAAAGAATGAGAGAAGGGAGGCATGAGAAACCTTAGGCATGGAGATTATTTATGTAAAAATACAAAGAGAAAAGGGTGGGGCATGAGGATTAGGTGGTGTAAGGAATAGGGAGTCCTAGTCACACTAGGACTCCTATTTTGGCTTAGTCAAACAAGGTCTTTTAACAAAATAAAAACAAGAGTAAAGCAACCCAATTAAATAAGATCCTAATCCATTTAAAGACTTAATTTAATTAGATTAAATTAGATTTAATTTTAATTTAATTTTCTAATCAAACTAGAAAATTTGGTTAACCCTAGTCCTAGTTAGACTAGGACTAGTTCTTCCTTGCACTTAATGAAGGAAAAATCTTATTCCCCAGATCAGATTCGTTCAGATCTGATTTGACCAAGAAATATATTTTAAAATTTTTTTTCTTAGATCTAAATTTGATCTAATACTTTTTAGATCTAATTTGATGAATCTAATATAATAAAATAAATTAGATTTAATTTATACCTTATTCTTGGGTAATCTTATTATCCTACGATAATCCTGCTGATTTTCTGAGGTTCTAGATGCAACCACACAATCACTAGGCCTCTACCGATATTCACTCAGACAAAATCTAGAGATCTTCTTCTTCTTAATCTTTTCTCTAAAGATCAGATCAGGATCTAATCTTGAAGATCTTCAAAATAATTTTTGAAGATCTGATATCGTCTCTTGCAGCAGTACTGCCTTCTTCCTTTCTTGTCGCCTTTCTTTTGCCTGGATCGTACCAAACATGAGCCCAAAGCCTCTTAGGCATGTAGAGGAGAGAGAGGATCAGAGGTAGACATAGAGGAGAGGGGAGACGACTATGTGGTATGGGCAAGGGAAGAACCTTTTCAAACCTAGGCATAGAGAGGATTTATATAGACCTTGTTGCGCCATGCAGTGCCTCATCATCCCGGCCAATCACGTCTCTACGTGCAATCAGATTTAAATCTAATTGATGGGATGATATCACCTGATCCAATCAGATGAGAGCCCCTCTCAAACATCCTTAGGTGGTGCGAAGACTGATCAAAGTAGAGTCTTTGGCACCATCTTGTTTGATACCATGAAGCAACCTAGAGTCCCATTTGTATGGGACTCCAAGCATCATTATCCTTGGGCACACGCCTCCCTAGACATGCACCCCCTCCTTTTCTTTTTCTAGTAGCGGATAAGAGGTCAAATCTCTCTCCTATGGGTGCATGACAGATGGGCAGATGTCTAAGTATCAAAGGTCAATATTTGACCAAAGTCAAAAGACAAGAATTAACAGGTGATGAAAAATGGCAGGTGTTGTCTCAAATTTATCTCATAAATTAAGACAACCCTTTTTTAACCTAGACAAGCACCAGTTAGACCAAGTAAAGATATCTAAGTTAGCCCAAACATATTTGGCTCAGTCGAGATAACTTTTGATAATTATTGAAGGAGAACATTAGGCTCAATCGTGTGCTAGCACGATTTTCTTGAACCTAATTGAATCTAATTCAAATCAATTGAACTGGGTTAGTCCAATTGATGATATCCAAATTCAAACCCTTATTTGTGTGATCCAGTTAGATTCAGTTCCATATGATATTGAGATATATCACGATCTCTATCATCGACATCATTGAAACACCTTCCTATGGATCAGAACTTTCTGATTCAGACAACTAGAATGATCGATCATCCAAATCATTCTAATTGCTCCTAAAATTCATCAGTGACACCTAGCTATATATGGTGGCAACCCATCAGAACTAAAAATGAATCTCTCGATGTAGTTACCTGTGTGATTAATTTTTTATATCTTGAGCCCCGATCGGATTAGGGTTAGGGTGAACAAGTCAAACCCTAATATTAATCATATGAATTAATCATTCGATTCAAATCCAATGTGAAAATCTTAATAGAATCTCTTTTTATTATTTCACTCTGCCATGGCCATGGGCTTATGAATTTGATTCTCGTGATCATCATAGGGCTACTCCTCATCTATCGAGGTAGATAGATTTTCTCTTAGTGCAATCCAATTCCTACAATGAATATGCTATAGCCAACATATACCTCAGGATTCCAAATGGCTAGGAGATCGAGTCATGGTGTTGTTAAACTATAACACCCTCAAGGTGAACTGTCGATGCACCTCAGGTCAAAGAACCAGACACACCACTGTAGCTTCGAGCTACTCGTCGACGAGAAGGTAGACTTTCTAATGATTGCTCGAGGTGGTCATGCTCAGTGCCCTCGTTCTCTAACGAGTAACTATACTCTCACTCTGATGTCTCTACACCATGGACTTAAAACTCATATACTATAAAAAAATGATTGTACACCAATCTTCTGGATCAATCACCATCCTCATGATGATCCTATGGTCAGGAGCATTTTATGAGTTAATAATGAAAATCCATGTCTTAAATTTTCAACTCTTGAAAATAAGAATTATCATTGCCATTAACTCAAGGAATGTATCACAGACACTAAATACACATTATGATAGAAAATAATCGATTTTATTATTTATAGTCAAAATTATAATTTTGCCCTTCAAAGTGTATAACAAGTATCAGTCAATTCTAGCTTCTAGGGCACACATATCTAACAAACTCTCACTTGACCTAAAGCCAACTGGCTATAATTCTATGTCCCATCTTCTCAAGATGGGCTTCGATCATTTGCTGGCCTAACGGCTTTGTAAGTGGATCTGCTGAATTATCTGCGGAGTCGACTCTCTTGATCTCGACGTAATCCTTTTTGAGATAATCGCAGATGAGGTGGTATCGCCACTCCATGTGCTTGGACTTTTGGTGAGACCTTGGCTCCTTAGCTAGGGCTATGGCGCCATTATTATCGCAGTATAGAGGAATGGCATCTAATGCCATCACTCCGATCTCTATGACAAACTTCTTGTACCAGAATGCCTCCTTCATAGCTTTTGATGCAGCAATGTACTCTACTTCCATGGTGGAATCTACTATCACTATCTGCTTGGAACTCTTTCAACTGACAGCACCATCATTACACACAAATAAACTCTCAGATGTTGACTTTCGATCATCTACATCAGATATAAAATCCGAATCTATATACCCCTGGACTTGGAGTTCTCCATTACCACAAACCAATAATATATCCTTAGTTTTTCTTAAGTACTTAAGGATACATTTCATAGAAGTTCAGTGTTCTTTTCCTAGATTCGACTGATATCTGCTCGTGACACTCACAGCATAGGCTATATCAGGTCGTGTACATAACATGGCATATATGAGTCTCCCTATTGTTGAAGCATAAGGGATCTTGCTCATGCATTCAATCTCCTCAGGTGTGCTAGGGCACATCTTCTTGGAAAGATGAATGCCATGTCTGAAGGGTACCAAACCCCTCTTGGAGTTTTCCATGTTAAATCTCTTTAGCACTTCCTCTATATACATCTTCTGTGAATGTCCTAGCATCCTATTTTGTCTATCTTTATAGACCTTAATTTCTAGAATAAGGGATACTTCTCCTAGGTCTTTCATGGAGAATTCTTTGGATAACCACATTTTAACTATGGTCAACATGAGAATATCATTTCCAATAAGGAGGATATCATCCACGTATGCTCCCACTGACCTTTTTGAAGACACATAGCTCCTTATTTTTGATGAAACAAAATAATTTGATTACATCATTACAATGAGTATTCCAGCTCCGAGATGCTCGCTTAAGTCTATATATGAACCTTTGTAGCTTGCATACTTTGTGATCAACATCGCTGGATGTGAAACCTAGCAGCTGTTCTATATAGATATCTTTCTCAAGATATCCATTTAAGAATGCCGTTTTTACATCCATTTATCATATTTCATAATCGAAATAGGCTACAATAGCTAGCAATGTATGGATGGATTTTAGCATAGCTACTGACAAAAAGATATCCTAATAGTCAATGCCTTCACATTGACTATAACTTTTTTCCACTAATCTTGTTTTGAATGTCTCTACATTTCCATCTGCACCAATCTTTCTCTTGTAGATCCATTTACACCCAATAGGTACTATACCTTCTGGTGGATCTACCAAGGTTCAGACTTGGTTTGAGTGCATCGAGTCAATTTCTGACTTCATTGCCTCTAACTATTTCTTAGAGTCGATCTCCGATATCGCCTCGTCATAGGTTTTGGGATCATACCATGAACCCTATTACCTATGAGAAATATTTTCTCTACTTTTTCTGAAATAGTACCTAAGTACCTCTCAGGAGGATGGAAAATCCTTCTCGATCTATGAGGTGGAGAAGGTAGTGATTGTATTGGTTCAACCTGATTTGATTCTATTTGGTCCTTAGCTCATTGCTCTTGTGAGACTTTCTCCTCGAGCTTGATCTGCTTTCCAATGCCGCCATCTTGAATAAACTATTTTTCAAGAAAGATGGCATGTCGACTCATAATCACATTGTGATCTTCTGGAATGTAGAAATAATATCCTAATGGCTCTTTAGGATATCCTATAAATCGAGCTCTAAAGGACCTGAAGTCTAACCTATCCGCTTGTTGTCTTTTGACATGAGCCAGACAATCCCAAATTTTGAGATGACTTAGACTTGGTTTCTTACCATGCCATATCTCATATGGTGTGGTAGGAACAATTTTAGAAGAAATCCTATTCAGTAAGTATATTGCCTGTTAACAGACTATGTTCCTAAAAAAAATCAGAAAGATTTATGAAGCTCATCATAGATCGGACCATATCTAATAGGGTCCGATTCCTCCATTCTGAAACCCCATTGAGTTGAGGTATTCCAGGTAGAGTCGATTGAGAGATTATGCCATTTTGCTTGAGCTAGTCAAGAAATTCCTGACTAAGGTATGTACCTCCTTAATCTGATCAAAGAACCTTAATGGGTTTTCCAATTTATTTTTCTACTTCATGTTTGAATTTCTTGAACTTTTCAAAAGCTTCAGACTTATGTCTCATAAGATACACATACCCTACCAAGATTAATCATCGGTAAAGATTATGAAGTAGAAAAAATTGCCTCTAATCGGCGCATCAAATAGGCCGCACACATTAGTATGTACTAGGGCAAGTAGATCCGTGGCCCTTTCTCCATGTCCTATAAAAGGGAGCTTAGTCATTTTACCATGAAGACAAGATTCACAAATTGGATGTGACTCGAAAGTCAATGAACTCAATAGCCTGATTTTTTTCAATTTGTTAACCCTATCTTCTGCTATATGACCTAGTCTTAGGTGCCATAGATACCTATCATTCGGACTATCCCTAGGTCGTTTTATTCTTATGGCATTCACATTTTGCTCGATATTAAAAAATAGATACATCAATATGTAACTGGTAAAGACCATTAATAAGAAAACTACTTGCAATTTTATTTTTTTCAAAAAAAATGTTACAATGGTCCTTAAGAAAACTAATTACATAGCCTTCTAGTGCTAAACATAAAATAGAAATCAAATTCCTGCTTGCTGCAGGCACATAATAACAGTCCTTTAATACTATGTTTAAACCAAATGGTAGTCAAAAAGGATATGTTCCCACGGCCACAGTAGCAACTCTTGCTCCATTTTCGATGCATAGGATCATCTCACCATCCCTCAGCATCCTGCTATCTTTAGGATCCTGCATGAAAGTGCACAAATGAGCACTAGAACTAGAGTTAAACACCCAACTGGATGTAGAAGAAATCATAAGGTTAGACTTAATAATGAGCATACCTCTAGAAGGACCTGCCTCATTCTTATTCTTCAGGATGGCTAGGTAAGTAAGGCAATTTCGCTTCCTGTGGCCGTCAGTATTGCAATGAAAATATTTTTCTTTATCAGCGACCTTCTTCTTCATCTCTGCCTTTTTCTTCTTTCCTCCTTCCATCTTTTTTCTTTTCACAAACTTCTTTCCAAAAGACTTTCTCTTGTAACAAGTCAATTCCATAGCAAGCACTGAGCCTTTGGAACCTTTCATAGAAAGCTCAACAGTAACCAGCATGTTCATAAGCTCGGTCAGAGAATTTTGAAGTTTATGCATATGATAGTTTATGATGAACTGCCCATATGCATCAGTCAAGGATTGCAGAATTATATTATTCTGCAAATCTAGATCCAACTTTACTCTGAGCTTCTCAAGCTCTTCCAAGTTCTTGATCATCATTAGACAATAAGCTTGGACTGACTGCCCATCACGCATTTTAGCCTTGAATAGTCATTTAGTGATTTGATACTTGGCTGCGTGACTCTGTTCACCAAACATCACTTGTAGTTGAGCCAACATTTGATGGGCAATCCTGATATCTTCATGTTGGTGCTGAAGCTCATCAAACATCGAGCCCAACATGTAGTATCTAGTCTTGTTATCTTTGTCCATCCACTTGTTAAGAGACGCTCTCTGTTCAGCTGATGGACGAGCTGGTAAGGTGGGAGAATTTTGGTCCAATACATGAGTTAACTTCTCAAAACCTACAATTATTTTGAAGTTTCAAAGCCAATCCTTGTAATTGGGTTTGGTTAGTCTATGGGTGTCCAGGATACGTGCTAATGGATTGGACATAGATATTTTTCTATAGAGAGTCAAAGTTTCTAGTTAGATATTATAATTAAGGCTTGACCAATTTATTTAAAAATTTTATTTTTAAATAAATTAGCTTTCACTATTTTCTTAGATTCCTACACTCCCTCTGTAGAGATGCAAAAATCATCATGATTAATAATTTTTAGTGGGTGGTGCGATCCCACCAATTGACTCATCACCTCACCTAACAGTTAGTGATGGGTTAGCCAATGGGTGAACAACTATTATCCAATGATTCTCTAGTCATGGTGCACCCAAACTTGATCTCTAATTCATGAATCTTACCATTACCAAAACATTGATTCACTCCTTAGTTAAGTTAGAACCACCATTTGCACAGATTGGATTTCTAATTAAGTCTCTCACCGTATCTAAAATATTGAGCCCAATCCATCCTCCAGCCCAAAGCATCCAATGCCTAATAGACATGGTTGCATCTTTCCAGTGCAACTGAACCACTATAACCAGTCGAGAATAATCAACCCCGAGAAGAGTCCGCACATCTATAATGGTGGAAGATCTTAGACTTAATCTTTTTCTAGGAAGATTTGATTTAGGTCTCATTAAACTAGACTTGACATAGTCATAACCATTATGACTAATTTAGTGGCATGGGTTAGCTTGGATTATTGACCACCTTAGATTAGGACTGAGCTAACAAATATGGCCAGATAAGTGAGACCGATGGAAGGGATATGCCATTAACTCGATAAGAATGCATTCGAGTCGAGTAGCTCCTAATTAAAAATTAGTCAATCATATCTGCCAGACTTACCAAGACACCAAATTGTTGAGCCAGAATCAATCGGGTTAGCCTACAATCTAGACTCTAACCATTGAGCCTAATTAGGTCTTAGCTTGATCGATCACTCACGTGACTCGATCTTGACCCAGACCTAATCCCATTAGGCTGGTCAATTTAAGCACTCTTGATCCCATCTAACCAACTCTTGATTTGGTTTGATCAACCGCTTAGACCTAATTGAGCTACCCCAGTCTGAACCCAATTTTATGAATATGTCTTAAATCTAAAAATTTTTAATTTTTAGACTTAACATATTTCATAATCTTAATTCTCAATTAAGTTTAGGGTTCACAAATAAAACATGTAAATAAAATCTCAAGATTTCAGGATCTAGAGTTTTGTAGAAAATAAGTTTTTAGATTTCTGATTAAGGACGAACGCGCAGCACCCATACATATCATAAGAATATCCCATCGAATGTGAGGAGAGGGCATTTAAATCCTACTTTGTTCTTATGATCGGATGGCCAAGGAGAACGTCTTAATTAGAAATATGAAAACTACAAAACTAGTTAGATCATATATCTCATATATAAAATTGATCTAACTTTAAACATATTTTTCATACATCTCATATATCATATCATGCATATTTTTAGATCTAAATTATCTCATAATCATCTGCAAAGTTAAATTTAAATTGATCACATCAAATAAATTTTATTCTAGATAATTATGTAGAACTATTCTACAACTAGTCTAAACATGCATTCATCATATCTCATATGGATCAAAAATTAAATAACTTTATTTTCTATTTTTTAGATCTTATTATAATATTTATAACATCAAAAATAGTAAATAAATAGATCTAGAAATCATAACTTAGTCAAATTAAATTATGATTATGCAAGACTATACATAGAATAATTCTATTCTACAACTAGTCATGCATCTTATACAACTTACATTTAAATTATTTAATTTCTAATTTTTTTGATTTTAGATCTAATCATATCTCATGTGACATACAAAATTATCTAATTATTATATTAAAAATAAATTAAAATTAAATCTAAATTATTTATTGAAACCTGGCTCTGATACCAACTGAAGGAAAAATCCTGTTTTCCAGGTCAGGTTCATTCAGATCTAATTTGACCAAGAGAAATATTTTAAATTTTTTTTTCTTAGATCTAAATCAAATTTGATACTTTTAGATCTAATTTTATGAATCTAATATAATAAATTTAATTTAATTTAATTTATACCTTATTCTTGGATAATTTTATTATCCTATGATGATTCTGCTGATTTCCTGAGGTTCTGGATGCAGCCATGCAATCACCTAACCTCTGTCAGTATCCACTCAGGCAGGATCTGGAGATCTTCTCCTTCTTAATCTTTTTTCTAAAGATCAGATCTAGATCTAATCTTGAAGATCTTCAAAATAATTTTTGAAGATCCAATATCATCCCTTGCAGCAGTACTGCCTTCTTCCTTTCTTGTTGCCTTTCTCTGGCCTGGATCGCACCAAACTTGAGCCCAAAGCCTCTTGGGCATGGAGAGGAGAGAGAGGATCAGAGGTAGGCATGGAGGAGAGGGGAGAGGGCTATGTGGCATGGGAAAGGAGAGAACCTTCTCTAACCTAGGCATAGATAGAGTTTATATAGACCCTGCTGCGTCATGCAATAACACATCATCCCGACCAATCACGTCTCTACGTGTAATCAGATCTAAATCTGATTGGTGGGATGATATCACTTGATTCAATCAGATGAGAGCCCCTCTCAAACATCCTTAGGTGGCACCAAGACTGATCAAAGTAGAGTCTTTGGTGCCACCTTGTTTGATACCATGAAGCAACCTGGAGTCCCATCTATATGGGACTCTAGGCATCATTATCATTGGGTGCACGCTTCCCTAAGCATGCACCCCCTCCTTTTCTCTTTTTAGTAAGGAGATAAGAGGTCAAATCTCTCTCCTATGGGTGCATGACACATGGGCAGATGACTAAGTGTCAAAGGTCAATATTTAACCAAAGTCAAAAGACAAGAATTAGCAGGTGATGAAAAATGATGGTGTTGTCTCAAATTTATCTCATAAATTAAGACAATCCTTTTCTGATCTGGACAAGCTCCAGTCAGACCAAGTAAAGGTACCTGAGTAAGCCCAAACATGTTTGGCTCAGTCGAGATAACTTTTGATGATTATTGAAGGAGAATATTAGGCTCAATCGTGTGCTAGCATGATTTTCTTGAACCTAATTGAATTTAATTCAAATCAATTGAACTGGATTAGTCGAATTGATGATATTCAGATCCAAATCTCTATTTGTGTGATCTAGTTAGATTTAGTTTTATATGGTAATGAGATATGTCACGATCTCTATCATCGACATCATCGAAACACCTTCCGATGGATCAGAACTTTTCTGATTCAAACAACTAGAATGATTGATCATCCAAATCATTCTAATTGCTCCCAAAATCTACCAGTGACACCTAATAGTATATGGTGGCAATTCATCAGAGCTAAAAATGAACCTCTCGGTGTAGTTACCTGTGTGATTAAGTTCTTCTATCTTGAGCTCCGATCGAATTAGGGTTAAGGTGAACTCGTCAAACCCTAATATCCATCATACGAATTAATCATTCGATTCAAATCCAATGTGAAAATCTTAATAGAATCTCTTTCTATTATTTCACTCTGCCATGGCCATGGACTTATGGATTTGATTCTCGTGCTCATCATAGGGCTACTCCTCATCTACCGAGGTAGATAGATTCTCTCTTGGTGCAATCTAATTTCTACAATGTATATGCTGTAGCCAACATACACCTCAGAATTCCGAATGGCTAGAAGATCGAGTCATGGTGTAGTCAAACTATAACACCTTTAAGGTGAACTACCAATGCACCTTGGGTCAAAGAATCAGACACACCACTGCAGCTTCGAGCTAGTCATCGATGAGAAGGTAGACTTTCTAATGACTGCTTGAGGTGGTCACGCTCAGTGCCATCATTCTCTAACAAGTACCAGTACTCTTGCTCCGATGTCAATCACCATCCTTTCGGATCAATCACCATCCTTATGATGATCTTATGGTTAGGAGCATTTTATGAGTTAATAATGAAAATCCATGTCTTAAATTTTCAACTCTTGAAAATAAGAATTATCATTGCCACTAACTTAAGGGATGTATCACAGACACTAAATACACATTATGATAGAAAATAATTTATTTTATTATTTACAGTCAAAATTATAATTTTGTCCTTAGAAGTGTATAACAAGTGTCAGCCAATTCTGGCTTCTAGGGTACACATATCTAACACTTAATTTATCCAATAAGCTAATTGAACTTGATCTAACAAAGTCCAAACCAAATCTAATTAAATTATATTTGATTAGACTTAATCTCAGCCTTCTAGCTTAATCAAATTAAGCCAATTAGCAATTGAATTGCTAATCGATCCACCTGCAACACTTGCACTAGGTTAAACATCAATCGTATTGATTGTTTAACAATAAAATGATTCTAAATCACCGATCAACCATTCGATCGGAATGTGAATTGTAACGTATGTGATGTCATAGGTCCGAACCTAAGCAGGTAGCATATGAATAAATTTTTATACCAATCGAAGTGACCATCTAGCAATGATATCTGATAACCAGATAGGTCGAAAGGTGTAGAACACCATCCTTAGAACCCATGCGAATATAGTTTTCATATAATTCATCCCCTTGACCATAATGCTCGTAGGATACCTTAGAGTTCAACTATCAACTCTAATCAGGTTGTCCACATTATATTTTAAAATTTCAAATCTATCTGATGGATTATCCTGAACAAGGTTTTGCTATATTGAAATACAATAATACATTCTTCTCCAACTCTTGGAGTGGTCAATTCTATCTTGATGACACTCCAACTTCGTAATTACTTGACTGTGCCCAAAAGCCTTTCATTGTTGAATTAGAAATTCAATTAGTTTGGTACCAAAGTATAGTGAGTTGCTTGTAAGTCACTGAGGTGATCTCATGTCTAAGGGATACTTATACCTATATCCCATTAGAGACATTTTCGATAGTAGAGTGCTCTAGAGTTGGATACGTTCCATAACGATGTACCCATACATCTCATCTATATGCCATACCAGTGTCTCCACACTCCTTGGTTAAGAGAATAATCAACCTGTATGGCACGATCTATGCTCGATAGATGCTGTCATCCTAATTAACAGCCTATCATTTGGTCATGAATAAATTTAAAGACTAATCGATAAATCCTCTCTTTATCAAAACTAAATAGTCCTAAGGACTTCATCACAACAATGGAGTTCATTAGAAGATGTAAATTAATGATAAACAAAATGTTAAAATATTTTTTATTAATTAATAAATTAATTATAATATCTTAATCATTAATAGATTGACGATTGGCTTTACGGCATAATTTTCAACAACTCCCACTTATCCTAAAGCCACTCGACATAGAATTTAATACCCATCTTCGACTTATGGTTGTCGAACTCCTTGATTGCCAGGGCTTTAATGAAGGGGTCGGCTAGGTTCTTCTTTTCGTCGATCTTCTAAAGATCGACGTCACCACGATCCACGATCTCTGGACCAAATGGAAGCAACGTAGAATGTGCTTTGTCTGTTGGTGTGCCTTCAGTTTCTTTGCTTGAGCTATGGCGCCAATGCTGTCGCAGTAGAGCAGTACTAGACCATCAATCGAAGGTGCTACTTCGAGCTCGGTGATCAACTTTCTCAGCCACACAGCTTTTTTTACTGCATCTGATGCTGCCATGTACTCTCCTTCGCAAATAGAGTCAGCAACTGTATGCTGCTTTAAACTTTTCCAACAAATGGCTCCACCATTTATAGTAAAGATATACCCCAACACACTTTTACTGTCATCATGATCAGATTGAAAGCTGGATTTCGTAAACCCCACAAGCTTCAGATCTGACTCACCATAGACCAACCATTGGTCCTTAGTCTTTCTCAAATACTTAAGGATGGTATTAACCATCTTCTAGTAATTTTCTCTAGGATCAGACTGGTATCTACTCACTACTCCTAGTGAGTATGCCACATTTGATCTCGTACATGTCATTGCATACATAATAGATCCCACAGCTGAAATATATGGAATTCTACACGTATGCTCTCTCTCTTCAGGAGTTGTCGGACAATCGTTCTTAGAGAGAGATAGTCCTTTTTGAAATTCTCCATACTGAACCTCTTCAGCATAATTTCTATATACGTGGACTGGGATATACCAAGCATCCTTTTAGATCTATCCCTATAGATCTTCATCCCTAGGATGTAGGATGCTTCATCCAAGTTCTTCATGGAGAAATATGATAACAACCAGACTTTTATTCCTTGTAGTGTGGAGATGTCATTTTCGATTAAGAGAATGTCATCCACGTACAAAATAAGAAAAACCACTGCTGGACCATTTGTCCATTTATAAATACAGGGTTCTTCTCCATTCTTAACGAAGCCATATATTTTGATCATTTTATCAAAATGCATGTTCCAACTTTGAGATGCATGCTTTGATCCATGAATGGATCTCTGAAGCCTGCACACCTTGGACTCATCTGTGGATGTGAATTCCTTAGGTTGTAACATATACACCTCTTCGATTAGCTCTCCATTTAGGAAAGCCATCTTCACATCCATCTGCCAGATCTCATAGTCCAGGTGGGCAACTATTTCAAGCATTATCCGAATAGATTTGAGTATTGCCATCGAGAAGAATGTCTCATAATAGTCAATTCCATAATGTTGATGATACCCCTTGGCAACCAGACGGACTTTATAGGTCTCCTCCTTTTCATCTATGCCTCTTTTCTTTTTGAGTACCCATTTACATCCAATGGGTTTAACCCCTTCAGGTGGGTCAACTAATGTCCGTACATTATTGACCTTCATGAAATCCATTTTGGGTCTCATGGCTTCTAGTCATTTTTGCATCGCATCCATATAAGTGATCGGATCATCATCGTTATCATCGATTTTGATGGGATCACCATCCTAGACCAAGAATCCATAGTATCTATATGGATGGCATGGTACTCTACCGAATTGCGTTAATGGTGTGGGTATACTAAGCTTTGGATATGATCTGATCAAATCTGACTTAGGTTCAATATTCTATGTCGAACTTTCTATCTGTTGAACTTCATCAAGTTCAACCTTAGAGACTGTTAGATATATGTGCCCTAGAAGCCAAAATTGGCTGACACTTGTAATACACTTCTAGGGGCAAAATTGTAATTTTGACTAAAATCAATAAATGGGTTATTTTCTATCACATATGTCTATTTAGTGTTTGTGATACATCCTTTGAGTTAATGGTAATGATAATTCATATTTTTAAGAGTTGAAAATTTAAGACATGAATAATCATTATTAACTAATAAATTGCTCTTGACCATAGGATCATCATGAGGATGGTGATTGATCCGGAAGGTTGGTGTACAATCACTTCTCTTTAGTAGATGAGTCTTGAGTCTATGGTGTGGAGACACCGGAGTGAGAGTACAGGTACTCGTTAGAGAACGAGGGCACTGAGCGTGACCACCTCGAGTAGTCATTAGGGAGTCTACCTTCTCGTCAATGACTGAGTCGATGCTGCAGTAGTGTGTCTGGTTCTTTGACCTGAGATGCATCGATAGTTCACCTTGAGGATGTTATAGTTTGACTACACCATTACTCGGTCTCCTAGCCATATGGAATCCTGAGGTGTATGTTGGCTATGACATGTTCATTATAGAAACTGGATTGCATCAAGATGGAATCTATCTACCTCGGTGGTAGAGGAGTAGCCCTATGATGATCATGAGAATCAAGTCCAGAAATCTATGGCCATGGTAGAGTGAAATAATAGAAAGAGTTTCTACTTAGATTTTCACATTGAACTCGAATCGAATGATTACATCATATGATAAAGACTAGGGTTTGACGAGTTCACCTTAACCCTAATCTGATCGGGGCTCAAGATAGAAGAACTGAATCACACAGGTAGCTGCACCAAGAGGTTCGCATTCAGCTCTGATGGGTTGCCACCATATACTGCTAGGTGTCACTGGTGGATTTTGGGAGCAATTAGAATGATTTAGATGATCGATCATTCTAGCTGTTCGAATCAGAAGAGTTCTGATCCATCGAAAGGAGTTTCGATGATGTCGATGATAGAGATCATGACATATCTCATTACCATACAGAACTGAACTTAACTGGGTCACACAAATAAGGGTTTGAATCTGGTGATCATCAATTGAACTGATCTAGTACAATTGATCTGAATGAGATTCAATTAGTTTCAAGGAAATCGTGCTAGCACTCGATTGAACCTAACGTTCTTCTTTTGCTATCATAAATAAGTTGTCCCATCTGAGCCAAAGGAGTTTGTGCTCAAACAGAGGCTTTCATGTGGTCTGACAGGAGGTTGTCCAAGTCAGAAAAGGTTGTCTTATTTGTAAGACATTACCTACCATTTTTGGTCACCTGCCATTTCTTGTTCTTTGACTTTGGTCAAAAGTCTACCTTTGACTGGTCAAACGTTGACCGTTGACACTTTGACTTTTGACCACATGTCATGCACCTATTGGAGAGCTGGTGGGGGCCTGTCCCCCTTCCAGAACCTGGCAAGGAGAAGGGTGCACGCCACCCTAGGCGTGTGCCCAAGTTGGAGGCGCCTAGGAGTCCTTGTTGGACAAGGACTCCATCTCCTTTTTGGATTCCAATTAGAGTTCTTCTAAGAACCAACTTTGACTGGTCTTAGGCGCCCTCTAAGGAGGAATCCAGGGGTCTCTATTCCCACCAATCAGATTTAGATCTAATTTCATAAAGGGTTGTGATTGGTTGGGAGGAAGAGGAGTTGGATCACGCTTAGTCTATAAATAAGACCCTACGCCCAACTCAGATTCTAAGAGAGAAACAATTCAATTGAGAAACCCCATGCCCCAAGGCTGCCTCTCCCCTCCTTCTCCATGCCATAGTCTCTTCTCCCCTTGCTCTCCACGTCCAAAAGGAGTTTTGGACCCTGGTTGGTGCGATTCAGATCAAAGAAAGGCGATCAAAAACAAGAAGGCTGCACTGCTGCAAAGGACGACTGCTCATCTTCAAAAGAGTTTTGAAGATCCTCCAGATCAGATCCAGATCTGATTTTTGGAGGTGTGATAGAGAAGAAGAGGATCTCCAGATCCAACCTGAGTGGATACCGGTAGAGGCCAGGCGCTTGCGTGGCTAAGATCCAGAACCTTCCGCTGCAAACAAGATCATCAATAGGGTAATAGGATTACCCAGATCAGGTAAATTAAATTTGATTTAATTTATCTTTTAATTTTATTTTATTAAAATAATAAGAATCAGATTTGAAACATATCAAGATTTGATTGGAATCAAGAGAAAAATTTTTGAAATATATCTCTTGATCTGATCAGATCTGAACGAACCTGGACCGGAAAATCAGGATTTCCCTTCAACTGGTATCAGAGCCATGGTTCTAAATTGTTTAGATATGATTTTAAATTTATTTTAATTAGAAAATAATTGATTTCAGATGTCACATGAGATGTGATCAGATCTGAAATCAGAAAAAATTAAAATTAAATGATTTGGATCTAAGATTAGAAGATATGCATGACTAGTTCTAGAATAGAATAGTTCTATAGAATAGTCTTGCATGTTTTTGATTTAATCTGATTAAATCATATTTAGATCTTTTTATTTACTATTTTTTGATATTATAAGTGTTATAATAACATCTAAAAAATAGTAAATTAAAATTATTTAATTTTTGAATATCATATGAGATATGATTGATGCATGTCTAGACTAGTTGTAGAATAGTTCTACATAATTATCTAGATTAGAATTTATTTTGATTAGATCAATTTAAATCTAATTTTTTAGATTATTATGAGATAATTTAGATCTGAAAACATGCATGATTATGATACATGAGATGTATGCAAAATATGCCATGATTAGATCTACTTTATATATGAGATATATGATATAGATCTGATATTGTTTTGTAGTATTGAATGTTCCTGATTAAGGCGTTCCTCTTGGCCGTCCGGTCATAAGAACGAAGAAGGGATTTAAAGGCCCTCTCTTCCCATTCGATGGGGTGTTCTTATGATGTGTAGGGGTGCTGCGTGTTCGTCCTTAATCAGAAACCCAAAACTTACTTTCTGCAAAACCCTAGATCCTGAAACCCTAGGATTTATTGTGCATATTTTATTTATGAACCCTACTTAATTAAGAATTAAGTTTATGGAATATTAATTAGGTCTAAAATTAAAAATTTCAGATCTAAGACATATTCATAATACTGGGTTCGGGCTTGGGTAGCTCAATTAGGTCTAAGCGATTGATCAAACTGAATCAAGAGTTGGTTAGATGGGATCAACAATGCTTAAATTGACCAGCCTAATAGGATTAAGTTTGGGTCAAGATCGAGTCACGATCAAGCAAGACCTAATTAGGCTCAGAGGTTAGAGTCTGGATTGTAGGCTAACCCAATTGGTTCTGACTCAACAATTTGGTGTCTAAGGTAAGTTTGGCATAGACGACCGATTGGTTTTTAATTGGAAGCTACTCGACCTGAATGCGTTCTTGTACGAGTTATTGGCATATTCCTTCCACCGGTCTCACTTACCTGGCCATATCTGTTGACACAGTTCTGATATGAGGTGGTCAATAATTCGAGCTAACCCATTGGCACGTATCTTGGACACACATAGACTGACTGGACCTAATTATAAAGATTGGCTCAGGAACTACAAAATTGTTTTGGGTTCCGAGAAGTTAACCCATGTTTTGGACCAGGACCCTCCCACATTACCAGCCCGTCCATCTGTTGAACAGAGAGCATCTCTGGAAAAATGGATTGACGAAGATAATAAGGCCAGATATTACATGTTGGCCTCGATGTCTGATGAGCTCCAGTGCCAACATGAGGATATCGGGACTGCTCGCTAAATGTTGGCTCACCTACAGGAGATGTTTGGTGAACAGAGTCGCGCAGCCAAATATCAAGTCACGAAACGACTTTTTAAGGCTAAGATGCGTGATGGGCAGTCAGTCCAAGATCACTGTCTGATAATGATCAAGGACATGGAAGAGCTTGAGAAGCTCGGTGTGAAGTTGGACTTGGACCTGCAGAACGATATCATTCTGCAATCCTTGACTGATGCATATGGGCAATTCATCATGAATTACCACATGCATAAACTTCAGAATTCCTTGGCCGAGTTAATGAATATGCTGGTTACCGCTGAGCTTTCTATGAAAGGTTCTAAAGGCTCAGTTCTTGCTATGAAATGGACTTCTTCCAAAAGAAAGTCTTATGGAAAGAAAAAGAAGTCTGTGAAAAAGAAAAAGGTGGAAGGATCAAAGAAGAAGAAGGCAGAATCGAAGAAAAAGGCCGATGGCAAAGGAAAGTGTTTCCATTGCAACAGCGACGGCCATTGGAAGCGGAACTGCCCTACTTACCTGGCCACCCTGAAGAACAAGAAGGAAGGTCCTTCTGGAGGTATGCTCGTTATTGAGTCTAACCTTACGGTTTCTTCTGCATCCAGTTGGGTGCTTGACTCTGGTTCTAGTGCTCATCTGTGCACTTCTATGCAGGATCTTGAGGATAGCAGGAGGCTGAGGGATGGAGACATGATCCTACGCATTGGTAATGGAGCAAGAGTTGCTGCAGTAGCCGTGGGAACATACCCTCTGCGATTACCATCAGGTTTAGACTTAGTTTTGCAAGACTGTTATTTTGTGCCTGCAGCCAGCAGAAATTTGATTTCTGTTTCATGCTTAGCACAAGAAGGTTATGTGATCACCTTCTTTAAGGACCATTGTAACATTCTTTATGAAAGAAATAAAATTGCAAATGGTTTCCTTATTAATGGTCTTTATCAGCTACATATTGATGTACCTGTTCTAACTATCGAGCAAAACGTGAATGCCAAACGACCTAGGGATAGTCCAAACGACAGATATCTATGGCACCTGAGATTAGGTCATATAGCAGAAGATAGGATTAACAAATTGGAGAAAAATGGGCTATTGAGTCCATTGACTTCCGAGTCATATCCAACTTGTGAATCTTGTCTTCAAGGCAAAATGACTAAACTCCCTTTTGTTGGACATGGGGAGAGGGCCACAGATCTCCTTGCCCTAGTACATACTGATGTGTGCGGCCCATTTGATGTGCCAGCTAGAGGCAATTTTGTCTACTTCATTACCTTTACCGATGATCTGTCTAGGTATGGGTATGTGTATCTTATGAGACACAAGTCTGAAGCCTTTGAAAAGTTCAAAGAATTCAGACATGAAGTAGAAAAACAAACAGGAAAACCCATTAAGGTTCTTCGATCAGATCGAGGAGGTGAATACCTTAGCCGGGAATTCCTAGACTATCTCAAGGATAATGGCATAGTCTCTCAATGGACTCCACCAGGAACACCTCAACTCAACGGGGTTTCAGAACGGAGAAATCGGACTCTATTAGATATGGTTCGATCCATGATGAGCTTCACAGACCTCCCTGATTTCCTTTGGGGACACTCATTGTTAACTTCAATCTATTTACTGAATAGGGTTCCCTCTAAAACCGTTCCTACCACACCGTATGAGATATGGCACGGTAAGAAACCAAGTCTGAGTCATCTCAGAATTTGGGGTTGTCCGGCTCATGTCAAAAGACAACAAGCGGACAAGTTAGAGTTTAGGTCCTTTAGAGCTCGATTCATAGGATATCCTAAAGAGTCATTAGGATACTATTTCTACATTCCAGAAGACCACAATGTGATTGTGAGTCGACATGCCATCTTTCTTGAAAAATAGTTTATTCAAGATAGCGGCATTGGAAAACAGATCAAGCTTGATGAGAAAGTCTCACAAGCAGAACGAGCTAAGGACCAAGTGGAACCAAATCAGGTTGAGCCAATAAGAACACTACCTCCTCCACCTCGTAGATCGAAAAGAGTTTCCCATCCCCCTGAAAGATACTTAGGTATTATTTCAGAGGATGTAGAGGAAATGTTCCTCGTAGGTAATGGTGCTCATGGTGATGATCCCAAAACCTACAACGAGGCGATATCAGATATCGACTCCGAGAAATGGCTAGAGGCAATGCAGTCAGAAATTGACTCGATGCACTCAAACCAAGTCTGGACCTTGGTAGATCCACCAGAAGGTATAGTACCTATTGGGTGTAAATGGATCTTCAAGAGAAAGATTGGTGCAGATGGGAATGTGGAGACATTCAAGGCTAGACTAGTGGCAAAAGGTTATAGTCAACGCGAAGGCATTGACTATCAGGATACCTTTTCCCAGTAGCTATGCTAAAATCCATCCGCACATTGCTTGCTGTTGCAGCCTATTTCGATTATGAAATATGGCAAATGGACGTGAAAACGGCATTCTTAAATGGATATCTTGAGGAAGATATCTATATGGAACAGCCGCTAGGTTTCACATCCAGTGATACTGATCACAAGGTTTGCAAGCTGCAAAGGTCCATATATGGACTTAAGCAAGCATCTCGGAGCTGGAACACTCGTTTCAATGATGTGATCAAAAAGTTTGGTTTCATCAAAAATGAAGAGGAACCATGTGTTTTCAAAAGGGTCAGTGGGAGCGCTGTTGTCTTCCTCGTATTGTACGTGGATGACATCCTCCTTATTGGGAATGATATTCCCATGTTGACATCAGTCAAGATGTGGTTGTCCAGGGAATTCTCCATGAAAGACCTAGGTGAAGCATCCTTTATTCTAGGAATTAAGGTCTATAGGGATAGACCGAATAGGATGCTAGGACTTTCACAGAAGATGTACATAGAGAAAGTACTAAAGAGGTTTAGTATGGAAAACTCTAAGAGGGGATTAATACCCTTCAGACATGGTATTCATCTTTCCAAGAAGATGTGCCCCAGCACACCTGAGGAAATAGAACGCATGAGCAAGATCCCTTATGCTTCTGCAATAGGGAGCCTCATGTATGCCATGCTATGTACACGACCTGATATAGCCCATGCTGTGAGTGTCACAAGCAGATATCAGTCAAATCCAGGTGAAGAACACTGGACTTCTGTGAAATGTATCCTTAAGTACTTGAGAAGAACTAAGGATATGATGTTGGTCTTTGGTAACGGAGAACTCCAAGTCCAGGGATACACAGACTCGGACTTCATGTCCGATATAGATGATCGAAAGTCGACATCTGGCAGACTGTTTGTGCTGGAAGAGTTCCTAAGCAAACGGTGATACCATCTCATCCGCGATTACCTCGAGAAGGGTTATGTCGAGGTCAAGAGAGTCAACTCCGCAGATAATGTGGCAGACCCACTTACAAAGCCGTTGGGCCAGCAGAAGATCGAAGCCCACCTTGAGAAGATGGGACTTAGACTTGTAGCCAATTGGCTTTAGGACAAGTGGGAGATTGTTAGATATATGTGCCCTAGAAGCCAGAATTGGCTGACACTTGTAATACACTTCTAGGGGCAAAATTATAATTTTGACTAAAATCAATAAAATGGGTTATTTTCTATCACATATGTGTATTTAGTGTCTGTGATACATCCTTTGAGTTAATGGTAATGATAATTCATATTTTCAAGAGTTGAAAATTTAAGACATGAATAATCATTATTAACTCATAAATTGCTCCCGACCATAGGATCATCACGAGGATGGTGATTGATCCGGAAGGTTGGTGTACAATCGCTTCTCTTTAGTAGATGAGTCTTGAGTCTACGGTGTGGAGACACCGGAGCGAGAGTACAGGTACTCGTTAGAGAACGAGGGCACTGAGCGTGACCACCTCGAGTAGTCATTAGGGAGTCTACCTTCTCGTCAATGACTGACTCGATGCTGCAGTAGTGTGTCTGGTTCTTTGACCTGAGATGCATCGGCAGTTCACCTTGAGGGTGTTATAGTTTGACTACACCATTACTCGGTCTCCTAGCCATATGGAACCCTGAGGTGTATGTTGGCTATAGCATGTTCATTGTAGGAACTGGATTGCATCAAGATGGAATCTATCTACCTCGGTGGTAGAGGAGTAGCCCTATGATGATCATGAGAATCAAGTCCAGAAATCCATGGCCATGGTAGAGTGAAATAATAGAAAGAGTTTCTATTTAGATTTTCACATTGGACTCGAATCGAATGATTACATCATATGACAGAGACTAGGGTTTGACGAGTTCACCTTAACCCTAATCTGATCGGGGCTCAAGATAGAAGAACTGAATCACACAGGTAGCTGCACCAAGAGGTTCGCATTCAGCTCTGATGGGTTGCCACCATATACTGCTAGGTGTCACTGGTGGATTTTGGGAGCAATTAGAATGATTTAGATGATCGATCATTCTAGCTGTTCGAATCAGAAGAGTTCTGATCCATCGAAAGGAGTTTCGATGATGTCGATGATAGAGATCATGACATATCCCATTACCATACAGAACTGAACCTAACTGGGTCACACAAACAAGGGTTTGAATCTGGTGATCATCAATTGAACTGATCTAGTTCAATTGATCTGAATGAGATTCAATTAGGTTCAAGGAAATCGTGCTAGCACTCGATTGAACCTAACGTTCTTCTTTTGCTATCATAAATAAGTTGTCCTGTCTGAGCCAAAGGAGTTTGTGCTCAATCAGAGGCCTTCATATGGTCTGACTGGAGGTTGTCCAAGTCAGAAAAGGTTGTCTTATTTGTAAGACATTACCTGCCATTTTTGGTCACCTGCCATTTCTTGTTCTTTGACTTTGGTCAAAAGTCTACCTTTGACTGGTCAAACGTTGACCATTGACACTTTGACTTTTGACCACATGTCATGCACCTATTGGAGAGCTGGTGGGGGCCTGTCCCCCTGCCAGAACCTGGCAAGGAGAAGGGCGCACGCCACCCTAGGCGTGTGCCCAAGTTGGAGGCGCCTAGGAGTCCTTGTTGGACAAGGACTCCATCTCCTTTTTGGATTCCAATTAGAGTTCTTCTAAGAACCAACTTTGACTGGTCTTAGGCACCCTCTAAGGAGGAATCCAGGGGTCTCTATTCCCACCAATCAGATTTAGATCTGATTTCACAAAGGGTTGTGATTGGTTGGGAGGAAGAGGAGTTGGATCACGCTTAGTCTATAAATAAGACCCTGCGCCCAACTCAGATTCTAAGAGAAAGCAATTCAATTGAGAAACCCCACGCCCCAAGGCTGCCTCTCCCCTCCTTCTCCATGCCATAGTCTCTTCTCCCCTTGCTCTCCACGTCCAAAAGGAGTTTTGGACCTTGGTTGGTGCGATTCAGATCAAAGAAAGGCGATCAAAAACAAGAAGGCTGCGCTGCTGCAAAGGACGACTGCTCATCTTCAAAAGAGTTTTGAAGATCCTCCAGATCAGATCCAGATCTGATTTTTGGAGGTGTGATAGAGAAGAAGAGGATCTCCAGATCCAACCCGAGTGGATACCGGTAGAGGCCAGGCGCTTGCGTGGCTAAGATCCAGAACCTTCCGCTGCAAACAGGATCATCAACAGGATAATAGGATTACCCAGATCAGGTAAATTAAATTTGATTTAATTTATCTTTTAATTTTATTTTATTAAAATAATAAGAATCAGATCTGAAATATATCAAGATCTGATTGGGATCAAGAGAAAAATTTTTGAAATATATCTCTTGATGTGATCAGATCTGAACGAACCTGGACCGAGAAATTAGGATTTCCCTTCAGAGACAACAGTTCCTTCACCAAGAAACTTCTTTTCCAAAAAGATTGCCTTAAGGCTGACGAACACCTTTTGTTCATCAGCATGATGGAAATAGTATCCTTTGGTCTCTTTTGGGTACCCTATGAATGTATACTTGTCAGACCTAGGTCTAAGTTTATCTATAATTAACCATTTGACATAAGCTGGGCACCCCCAAATCCTAAGGTGTGAAAGTGCTGGCTTACGCCCTGTCCATATCTCATATGGGGTTTTAATTACAGACTTACTTGAAACCCTATTTCATAGATAACAAACCGATTCGAGTGCATATCCTTAGAAGGATATCGGCAAGCGGGCAAATCTCATCATGGATCGGACCATGTCTAACAGAGTCCGATTCCTCCTTTCAAACACACCATTATGCTGTGGTGTTCTAGAAGGAGTCCAATGGGAGAGAATTCCATTCTCTCCTAGATATGTGAAAAACTCACCAAAAAGGTATTCTCCTCCTCGATCAGATCGTAGAGTTTTAATACTCTTTCCAATTTATTTTTCTACTTCACTTCAAAATCGTTTAAAAATTTTAAAAGAATCGGACTTTTGTTTCATCAGATAGACATATCCATATCTAGATAGATCATTTATGAAAGTGATGAAGTAGATATATCCACCTCTGACACTTCTGCTCATTGGTCCATGTACATCAATATGTACTAGACCGAAGAGCTCATTGGCTCTCTCACCTTTTTCAATGAAAGATGACTTGGTCATTTTACCAAGAAGATAGGACTCATAAGTTGGAAGTGATTCACAATCACAAACTTTGAGGATTCTGTCTTGAGTCAACCTATTTATCTTGTTCTTATTTATATGATCTAGCCTACAGTGCCATAAGGAGATATCTGATACACTTTCTAATCTAGGATGCTTGCCAGTAGAATAGACTAAATTAATAGGTTGTGATAACATATATGCACCATTGTTCAATTATCCACAGCAAGGAGTAACACCATTCATAATGACATTGCAAACTCATTTCTTTATTGAAATTTCATAATTGTTCATGGCCAAAAGGCCTACAGAACTAATATTTAAAAAGAAACTAGGACAGAAATGATAATGACTAAGAACAACAGTATGAGATTCAAATACAAGTTTCAAAATTTCTAAAGCTAGAACTGGAACTAGTCTTCCATCTCCAACGTTCAGGAATCTCTTGTCTTGCTCGAATATTCTACTAACCTACAACCCCTATAATAAATTACAAATATGGTAAGAGCTATTGGTATCCAATACCTAGTCAGTAATATTATAAATAGAGAAATTATAAGGAGTTATCATATAAATACCTTGCTCCGTAATAGCTTGCTTCTTTCTTTGTTTGTTCGGATCCAGAGAGGCAATGTATAGAGGATAGTTCCTCTTCCAGTGCCCCCACTTCTTGCAAAAGAAGCATTCAGCTTGACTCTTATCGGGCTTGATCTTTCTGATCTGGCCCTTCACTGATGTCCCAGTCTGAACTTGCACTTCTTTGTTTTCTTCTTCTTGTTCTTCTTCCCTTTCCTAAAGGATCAAAAACTAGAAGATGAACCTCCCACTAAGTTCATCGACTCTTTATGGAGCTGGTGATCCTTCACAAAGTTCTAAAGTAACCTCAGTAAGTTGTGATAGTTTACTTCAAGTTTTGTCATTTTGTAATGAGTAAGGAAAGGGAGATAGAACTTTGGCAGCAAGTTCAGTATTGCATCTTTCCCAAGTTGTTCATGCAAGAAAAAGCCAAGTTTGCTCAAGCACTTTATCAGCTTGATCATGTACAATACATGATCAGTGACAGAGGCTCCGTCCTGCATTTCGGCATTGAAGATGGCGCAACTAGTCTTGTGCCTCTCAATATCATCGAGTGTGCCAAAAGAATCCTCCAATACTTGGAGCATTTCATTTGGCTGAGCTATCTCAAACCTACGACTGAACTCATTGCTCATCGTAGCCAGCATAATGCAGTGCACCGTGGTTCGTTCACTGATCCACTTTTGATAAGTATCTCTGACTATTCTACGTGCATTAGCAGCTAGTTCCTCAGGTGCAAGATCCATCAGCACATATAGGATCCATTCATGCTCTAGGACAATCTTCAACTTTTGGTACCAGCTACCAAAGTTGGATCCCATGAACTTATCATTGTCCAACAATGATCGGAGTGATAGGAAAGTGGCTATGTCTGCACAAAGTATTATCATCCATAATGTTTCAGGCATCATCTAGCTCTGATACCAAATTGTAAACCCATGATATAACTCGAACGCCAATCATCCTTGACATCACAAGCACTGATATCATATTGCGAAAGCTCCTGATCTTTAGCACGGACCTGAATGAACCTGTGACATTCTCTATGAGCAGCAAATCACCGATCCTCCACCTGGATCTATGATGGGGCACCTCCCTCCTTGGGTTTGAGGGAGATGCCCCCCTTCTCTAGGCCTTCTTTAAGAATCCTAGGGCAACAACTCTAGAGAGAAGAGAAGAAGAGAGTTGAGGAAGAAAGGGTCTGTATTCTACAACATTCATAGTCTTAATGAAATCCTAGGATCAACCTAGACCCTAGCCCAAAACAGACCCTTGTGTAACTATGCCTGTGCACTGAGCTGGCTAAGTTCCACTGGGTTGGCTCAGTTTGAAATTGAGCTGACCCAGTCCTATGCCATGCTGGCAGTCCCAAATAAATAGCTCTCTATTTTGTCTGTGCACTGAGACTTAGCCGACCCAGTTTTAGTCTAAGCCGGCTAACCTACAGAAAATCTTCTTTCTATAGTCTTGATTCTCCGACTTTGGTTTGTTGCTCCATCTTATATCCCAAATCTTCGAAGCACCAACCAAGCCCCTAGAATCCCCAGAGCCAATATCGTGACTCCTCCCGTGGCCTCCCATGGCTTGGGAGCATCATAAATCTTCACAATCTCCACCTTGGTGCCCCAAGCCTTGGCAAACCTCTTGGCAATGACCTCTTGCATGATCCCACTATCCCTGCGCACTCGATAGCACATGTGCAAACATCACCTCTACCAATCCTCTTCTCTTGTTGTGCATCCTTAAGGTCTTCGGGATGACTGCCTCCATCATTGAAGACCTATGCTTGCTTCTCTGCACCATCCTGAAATTGTAGAATCCCTTCTGCTTAGCAGCTGCATCATTTTTCCTGAACTTCCTTGGAGAATCTGCAACGTTCCTATATCGGCACTCACTGCAAATCCTAACATGGTCTCCTCACAACTACGCCTATCCTCCTGCATATGCCGCTCCATCTAGAACTATGCATCATCGATACTGGTGCTAGGATATCGATCCTTCCACATCCCTCTGCTCTGAACTCATGTCAAATTCCTCTGCAATTATGAAGCCACCTCTCCGAAGCTCCACCCATATCCGAAGTCCATCTGATGCCATAGAAGCCGACTTTGTCACCAAGTCCCTCGAGGCCAACCATCCAATGCTGCACTGATGGGCCTGCCACCACACCTCGAATACCATCGCTATCCCTTCGAACCCTCAACACTCCGTGGATCCCTTCGAAGCTATCTCGGATACCTCCACAATGCGTGGGCACCATTAAAACTCAAGAGCTCATCCAACTCTTTTGAATCTAGCAACTGAAACCTAGAAAATTCCATCTTAGTCCTTTTCTTCTACCCCTACACCAGCCATCACTTTAGTTGCATCCGGACAACCATCCTCCACCTGAATCGCAACTCTTCCTGGTGCCCTTGTAGAAGAAACCTGATCCATGATACTCCCAACTGCCTGAGACCTCTTGATGCTCCTTGAGACCTCCTAGATCTTCCTAAGACCTGCACCCAGTCTCCCTAAGAAGCCCCTGACACCATCTACTAAGATACACTCCTCGACTACTGCACCACCGAGCCTCTCTCAGCCCCTATGCCTCTAGGGAAGTGCTCCTACAGTGCTCCCTGACTCGTCTCTACACTACTCTATAGCCATCCAGTCCTAACCTATTGGACCTCCATGGATCATTCATCTCCATCACTCCTAAGCTTCGCAAATTCATGCTCTGATCGAATCGTTGAATACATCTCCGACTACTTTCCTGCCTTCTAGACATCGAAGGATGCATAGTCGCTTCTTCAGCCTTCCTTCGACCATTACCCCTTAGAAAACATCTCTTCAATAGCCCTACACTGCCCATCTTCCTAAAGAATCCTAATGCTTTCTGCTGAGATATCTTCCTCGGCTGCTCCATCGTCGAGCCTCCCTTAGTCCTTCATCTCCAGGGAAGCGCTATTGTAGCACTCCGGCACTCCCTACCTATCACATAACCGTCATACATCCCAGTCTTTCCACCAAGACCAATCAGCAAATCATGCACCAGATCCTTCCACCCTAGGAAAATCACTTTCCGTTAATCTCCTCAACCTCCATCTTCAACTCGCTACTCTCGGTTGGCCAAACCACAACAATAACAAAGATAGATTTGAGACATACCATAGAATTCTTATCCAAATTTCTGATTTCATCTTGTACGACTTCTCCTTCCCTTCTATGCACCATGAAGCTCTAAAACTTGGCTCTGAGACCATATTGCCTTTCATAACATTTCAGGCATCACCCAGCTCTGTTACCAAATTGTAGACCCATGATATCGCTCAAACGCCAATCATCTTTGACATCACAAGCTTCGATATCATGTTGCGGAAGCTCCTGATCTTTAGCACGAGCCTGAAGGAACCTATGACATTCTCTATGGGCAGCAAACCATCAATCCTCCACCTAAATCTATGATGGGGTGCCTCCCTCCTTGGGCTTAAGGCAGATGACCCCCTTCTTTAGGCCTTCTTCAAGAATCCTAGGATGGTAACTCTAGAGAGAAGAGAAGAAGAGAGTTGAGAAAGAAAAGGTCTGTATTCTATAGCATTCACAGACTTAATGAAATCTTAATACAACTTATGTATTTATACATAGCCATTAGGCCTAACCAAAAAACTCTCCGGCTAACCCAATACATGAAAGCACTCACTGAGCCCATGTACACCCATATCTCCCATGCTCTCATCCTCTGGATCTAGATCTGATCCATACATAAATTAGCCCCCATAAGATGTCTCAAAATAGGCATTAAGATCCCTAGGATCAACCCAGATCCTAGCCCAAAACAGACCCTCACATAACTTTACCCGTGCACTAAGCCAGCTCAATTTCAGTACTGAGCTGGCTCAGTTTCACTAGGTCGACTCAGTCTGAAATTGAGCCGACCCAGTCCTATGCCATGCCAACAGTCCCGAATGCATAGCTCTCTATTTCTTCTATGCACTGAGACTTAGCCGACCCAATTTTGGACTGAGTTGGCTAACCTACAAAAAATCTTCTTTCTACAATCTTGATTCTCCATCTTTGGTTTCTTGTCCCACCTTATGTCCCAGGTCTTCGAAGCATCAACCAAGTCCCTGGAATCCTCGAAGCCAACACCGTGACTCCTCCCGTGGCCTTCTAAGGCTTGGGAGCACCACAAATCCTCACACAAAAAAAAATCAAAACCTAATTAGTAATTGATTCATTAAACCTAAGGATTTGGACTTTAATCAAAAGGTTTCTCCCACTATTTTATTAGAATTGGTAGCCTCTACCTCCAATTCAAGAAATTATCCTAATTCCTTAGTAGGTATTAAAATCTACATAGACTGCACATGAGCTCAACTTTGGTTGGCCAACCCATGTACATCTAAGGGTAGATTCATAACCAATTATTTTTCTAAATAATTTTTAGTAATTAAATTCTGCCCCAGCTACTGATCAGTTGGCTTTGGCCTTCTCAGAAAAGGGTCCAGTTAGGTCCAACCATTAACATGACTATACTTAGCCCATCTAACCAATGAATGATCAGGCCCAACTTTGATTGGCCCACTTGACCACTATTTAGAAAGATGTATCAAAAAGATCATATAATGAATAATAATTCCATCAACTAATAAGCACCAGGCCTTTGGGCCTCCAATGATTATCCAACTAATGGACCCATTATCATCCATTTTAATGGAAGGTTATCATCCAGTTATCATATAACTATTTTATTTTAGAGGCCTAATAATTTTAGAGAATTTATTTATAGAAGTGAGTAGGTCAGATTAACCAGCTTGTCATGATCATTCCACTGGCTTCACCAAGTCAGCTTAAGGGAGACCACTAACAAGTTGGTCTAGGAGTACCTAAATCAGTCACACTGATTTACCTAGCTGACATGGGTCAGCTCGAATAGTCAAATGATTTAATCAAAATACAATCTCACCAGAAGGCCAAGTAAGTTTGATCGGTGGGAGGGTCTGCCAAAGCTTGTCTTAAACACCATCAGAAATGGCTAGGTAAGTGGCTGCTAATTAGAAACCACCAGTCTGATTTACCTTAGATACCAACTGGTTTAACTAGTTTCAATTAGATCAACCTAACAGTTCATGATAGACCGCATAGCCAAGAATTAAGTCCATCTTGGGTCTTGTTAAAGACATGGACTTGACCAACCACAACTATTATAATTGATCTAGAGAATCCTTGACCTAATCTAAGATAATAATTCATTAGATTTAGTCAATTCTCTAAGTAAGTTCATTCTTTAATCCAACCCTAGGAACTCAATTAATTAACCTAATCCCCACTAACCCATTTAATCTAATGTGTTATGATTTATGTTTTAGAATCTTCAATTCACAAATCTAGATCCTAATCAATCAACTTCATAATTTTTAATTAAGTTTTGGACTGAGGGTTGGGGTTCGGCTTTTTAAAAATGATTTTCATATTTGTAAAATATTTTTACAACATGATTCTATCAACTAAGTTATATGTTTGATTCATAATCAATATGCAAGTAAAATAAATATAAAACTACTTTAAATCTAATCTAAACAGATTCATGTAATTGAAATAGTTTTAATAATAATCAATCATAAATCTTCCTAGATCAAATCTAACATATTTATGATGATTGAAATTATATTAAAATATTTTTAATCAGATTATAAAATCTTTTAGATCTAATCTAAAATTTTATGATCAATATTTTAGATCAGCATGTACTAGGACAACCTATTCACTGTATGGGGTAATCCGTATAGCAGGACAACCTTATGGCAGTCCGTGCAATCTAAAATATTTTATTTTTAAATATAAAATTATTTTAAATCTATTAAATTATAAATAAAATTAAATCAAATTTAATAAATATTTGGTTAGAGTCAGATCATCATGGACTAGGATAACCTTTTAATTGTAAGGGGTAAACCTTACAGCATGACAACCTTATGGTAGTTTATGAGATCTAATTTTTTTTTTAAAATTTTAGATTTTATAATTAGATTATAAATTATATCTAATATAAAAAATAATCTAAATATATATAAAAATTATGTAATAAAAATTTTGGCTCTGATACCAATGAAGGAACCAGATCTAGGATTTCATGGGTATATCTTGAAACTTTTTCAAGATCATACAGCAGAAGACTTAAATAAATTAAATATTTATTTAAATAAATATATAAATACCAAGATCTAAGATCTATTACATGATCAAGGTATGATATTAAATCAAAAATTAAAATCAAAATAAGAAAGAAAAGGTTGATCAAATCAACCTAGATTTACACTACATCAAATGCAGGTATGAAGTTAATAGATTGATCTGTTTCCTGAGCAAGTTAAGCATTCTAACTTGCTGATCTAGGCTTGAGGATAAAGTTATGAGCTGCACACGTCTGACCTCTAGAAGTCATCCATACAAGCCCACGAATACGATCAGAGATCCTGATATAGAAAATTAGCACAGTATGCTAGCATTATGCTGATCTCTCTTCGATGGTTGATCCGATGCATCCTTCTTTGAAACTTGGACACTCCAAAATACCAAAAGAAAAGAGAAGGATTTGTGATACTAAGACACCTCTCAAAAGCTCACAAAAAGGGAGGAAGAGATCTGGAACAAAAACCCTAGAAGAAGATCCTCTTCTTCTTCTTTGTTCATTTTCTAAAGACCCTAATTTGTGTTTTCAATATCTCCACGATCTAGATGAATTTTTCATTGATTTTTCTACACCAAAGAGGACACTCAACTATCTAAAATCCGTAAAAATTCAGCAAAAAATTCTCTTTAAATAAAGAGATTTGTAGAGTCTAAGTTAGGTCAAAAATATAGACTAGGAAGGACCAAATAAGGGAAGTTGTTGGGGCGCCCAACTCTTGGGCGCCCCCACCTCTTTTTCTGCCATGGACTAGCAAGGGTGGCACACAAAAAAAATATCCTCTTTTACCATAAAAATCAAAGAAAATAAGGAAGGATGGGTTGGCACACTTATGGAAAGAGTTTTGGTTGACAAGGATTCTATCTCATAGAATCCTTAAGCAAAACTAATTCTCCTTTTGACTTGGTCTTCCAATAAACTTCCATATGAGAAAAAGGAAGAGAGAAGGGAGGCATGAGAAACCTTCAGCATGAAGATTATTTATGTAAAAGCATAAAGAGAAAAGAATGGGGCGTGAGGATTAGGTGGTGCGAGGAATAGGGAGTCCTAGTCACACTACGACTCCTACTTTGACTTGGTCAAACAAGATCTTTGAACCAAATAAAAATAAGAGTAAACCAACCCACTTAAATAAGGTCCTAATCTGTTTAAAAAATTAATTAAATTAGATTAAATTTAATTTAAATTTAATTTAATTTTCTAATCAAATTAGAAAATTGGGTTAACCCGAGTCCTAGTTAGACTAGGACTAGTTCTTTCATGCACTTGACTTATCCAATAAGCCAATTGGATTTGATCCAATCAAGTCCAAACTAAATCTATTTAAATCATATTTAATTAGACTTAATCTCAAACTTTTAGTTTAATGAAATTAAGCCAATTAGCAATCAAATTGCTAATCGATCCTCCTGCAACACTTGCACCAGGTCAAACACCAATCTTATTGATTATTTAACCCTAAAATGAATCTAAATCGCTGATCAACCATTGGATTGGAACATGAACTCTAATGTGTATAACCTCATAGGTCCAAACTTAAGTCAGTAGTATAGAAATAAATTTTTGTACCAATCGAAGTGACCATCTAGTAATGATATCCGACGGTCGGATAGGTTGAAAGGTGCAGAACACCATCCTTAGAACCCATGCGAATATAGTTTCTATATAATTCATCCCTTGACCATAATACTCATAGGATACCTCAGAGTCCAACTATCAACTCTGATCAGATTGTCCACATTATATTTCAAAATATCAAATCCATCTGATGGATTATCCTGGCCAAGGTTTTGCTATATTGAAATACAATGATACATTCTTCTCCAACTCTTAGAGTGGTCAATTCCATCTTAATCACACTCCAACTTCACAATTACTTAACTGTCCAAAAGCCTTCCATTGCTGAATTAGAAATTTAGTTAGTCCGATACCAAAGCACAGTGAGTTGCTTGTAAGTCACTGAGGTGATCTCAAGTCTAAGGGATACTTATACCTATATCCCATCAGAGACATTCTTGACAGCAGAATGCTCTGAAGTTGGTCATGTTTAATGATGATGTACCCATACATCTCACCTGTATGCCATACCAGTGTCTCCACACTCCTTGATTAAGAGGACAATCAATCTATATGGCATATAGTGATCTATGCTCGATAGACGCTGTTGTCCTAATTAATAGCCTATCATTTGATCATGAACAAATTTAAGAACTAATTGATAAATTCTCTCTTTATCGAAACTAAATAGTCCTAAGGACTTCATCACAACAATGGAGTTCATTAGAAGATGTAAATTTATAATGAAAAAATGCTAAAATATTTTTTATTAATTAATAAATTAATTATAATATCTCAATCATCAACTGGCTGATGATTGATTTTGGGACATAATTTCCAATAGATGTATCCATACATCTCACCTGTATGCCAAACCAGTGTCTCCATACTCTTGGTTAAGAGTATACCAACCTATATGGTATATACCGACCTATGCTCGATAGATGCTGTCATCCTAATTAACCGCCTAACATTTGGTCGTGAACAAATTTAATGACTAATCGATAAATTCTCGCTTTATCGAAACTAAATAGTCCTAAGGACTTCATCACAACAATGGAGTTCATTAGAAGATATAAATTTATGATGAAAAAAGATGCCAAAATATTTTTTATTAATTAATAAATTAATTATAATATCTTAATCATCAATAGGTTGATGATTGAGTTTAGGACATAATTTTCAACAACTTTCACTTGTCCTAAGGCCACTTGGCATAGTATCTAATACCCATCTTTGACTTATGATTGTCGAACTTCTTGATTGCCAGGGCTTTAGTGAAGGGATCGATTAGGTTCTCCTTTCGTCGATCTTTTGATGGTCGACATCACCATGATCCACGATCACATGGACCAAATGGAAGTGGTGTAGAATGTGCTTTATTCGCTGGTGTGCCTTTGATTCCTTTTCCTGAGCTATGGCGCCAGTGCTGTCGTAGTAGAGCAGGATTGGACATTAATGGAGGGTTTTACTTCAAGCTCGATGATAAACTTTCTCAGCCACATAGCTTCTTTTGCTGCATCTAATGCTACCACGTACTCTATTATGCAAACAGAGTCAGCCACTGTATGCTGCTTGAAACTTTTTTAGTAGATGGCTCCACCATTTAGAGTAAAGATATACCCCAACACACTTTTACTGTCATCATGGTTAGATTGAAAGCTAGAGTATGTAAACCCTACAAGCTTCAGATCTGACTCACCATAAACCAACTATTGGTCCTTAGTATTTCTCAAATACTTAAGGATGGTTTTAACCAACTTCTAGTGATTTTCTCTAGGGTCAGACTGGTATCTACTCACTACTCCTAGTGAGTGCCACGTCTGATCTCGTACATGTCATTGCATATATCTAGACTCCACTATCGAAGCATATGAAATTCTACTCATATACGCACTCTCTTCAGGAGTCATCGAACAATCCTTCTTAGAGAGAGAAATTCCTTGGCCTATCGGAAGATAGCCCTTTTTGGAATTCTTCATGCTGAACCTCGTCAGCCCAACTTTTATGTACATGGACTGGGATATACCAAGCATCCTTTTAGATCTATCCCTATAGATCTTCATCTCTAGGATGTAGGATGCTTCACCCAAGTCCTTCATGGAGAATTGTGATGACAACCAGACTTTTATTCTTTATAGTGTGGGCATGTCATTCCTGATTAAGAGAATGTCATCCACATACAAAATAAGGAATACCACTGTTGCACCATTTGTCCATTTGTAAATGCAGGGTTCTTCTCCGTTCTTAACGAAGCCATACGTTTTGATCACTTTATCAAAATGCATGTTTCAACTCTGAGATGCTTGCTTTAATCCATAAATGGATCTTTGAAGCCTGCACACCTTGGACTCATCTGTGGATGTGAATCCCTCAAGTTGTATTATATACAGCTCTTCGATTAGTTCTCCATTTAGGAAAGCCATCTTCACATCCATTTGCTAGATCTCATAGTCCAGGTGGGCAGTTATTGCAAGCATTATCCGAACGGATTTGAGCATTGCTACTAGAAAGAATGTCTCATCATAGTCAATACCATAATATTGACGATACCCCTTAGCAACCAGACGGACTTTATAGGTCTCCACCTTTTCGTCCATGCCTCTTTTCTTTTTGAATATCCACTTACACCCAATGGGTTTAACCCCTTCAAGTGGGTCAACTAATGTCCATACATCATTGACCTTCATGAAATCCATTCGGATCTCATGGTTTCTAACCATTGCTCAAAGTCGGATCTCTGCATCGCATCCATATAAGTGATCAAATCCTCATCATTCTCATCGAATTTGATGGAATCACCATCCTAGACCAAGAATCCATAGTATCTATCTGAATGGTACGGTACTCTACCGGATTACCTTAATGGTGCGGGTTCACTAGACTTCAAATCTGATCTGATCTAATCTAACTTAGGTTCAATATTCTATGTTGGACTTTCTATTTATTGAACTTCATCAAATTTAACCTTAGAGGCAATAGTTTCTTCACCAAGGAACTTCTTTTTCAAAAAGATTGTCCTAAGGCTGACGATCACCATTGGTTCATCAACATGGTAGAAATAGTATCCTTTGGTCTTTTCTGGGTATCCTATGAATGTACACTTGTCAGACCTAGGTCCAAGATTATTTATAATTAACCATTTGACAAAAGCCAGGCACCCCCAAATCCTAACGTGTGAAAGTGCTGGCTTACGCCCTATCCATATCTCATATGGGATTTTAACTATAGACTTACTTGGAACCCTATTTAATAGATAACAAGCCGATTCCAGTGCATATTCCTAGAAGCATATCGGCAAGCTGGCAAATTCCGTCATGGATCGGACCTTGTCAACAAAGTCTGATTCCTCTTTTCAGACATCCCATTATGCTGTGGTGTTCCAGGAGGAGTCCATTGGAAGAGAATCTCATTTTCTCCTAGATATGTGAGAAACTCACCAGAAAGGTATTCTCCTCCTCGATCAAATTGAAGAATTTTAATACTCTTTCTAATTTATTTTTTTACTTTTACTTCAAAATTGTTTGAACATTTCAAAAGAATCTGACTTATATTTCATTAGATAGACATATCCATATCTGGATAGATCATCTATAAAAGTGATGAAGTAGACATATCCACCTTTGGCACTTGTGCTTATTGATCCACATACATCAGTATATATTAGACCTAAGAGCTCATTGGCTCTCTCATCTTTTTCAGTAAAAGATGACTTGATCATTTTACCAAGAAGACAAGACTCACAGATTAGAAGTGATTCATAATCATTGACTTCAAGGATTCCCTCTTGAGTCAACATGTTTATCCTATTCTTGTTTATATAACCTAGTCTACAGTGCCATAAGTAGATATCTGATACACTATCTAATCTAAAATGCTTGCCAATAGAAAAGACTACATTAACAGATTGTGATAACATATATATGTCATTGATCAATTACCCACAGAAAGCAGTAACACCATTCATAATGACATTACAAACTCATTTTTTTATTAAAATTTTATAATTATTCATGGCCAAAAGGCCTACAAAAATGATATTTAAAAAGAAATTAGAACAAAAATGATAATCACTAAGAACAATGGTATGAGATTCAAATACAAGTTTCAAAATTTCTAAAGCTAGAACTGAAACTGGTCTTCCATCTCCAATGTTCAGGAATCTCTCATCTTACTCGAATCTTCTACTGACCTGCAACCCCTGCAATGAATTGCAAATATTGTAAGGGATACCGATAGCTAATACCCAGTCAGTAATATCATAAATTGAGAAATTGTAAGGAGTTATCATATAAATACCTTGCCCAGCAATAGCTTGCTTCTTTTTCTGTCTGTTCGGATCTAGGGAGGCAATGTACTGATGACAATTCCTCTTCTAGGGCCCCTGCTTCTTGCAAAAGAAGTGTTCAACTTGACTCTTGTCGGACTTGATCTTTCTGGTCAGGCCCTACACTGATGTCCTAGCCTAAACTTGCACCTTCTTTATTTTCTTCTTCTTGTTCTTCTTTCCTTTTCTAAAGGATCGAGAACTAGAAGATGAACCTCCCACTAAGTTCACCGACTCTTTATGGAGCTGGTGATCCTTTTTAATGTTCTGAAGTAACCCTAGTAAGTCGTGGTAGTTTACTTCAGACTTTGTCATTCTGTAATGAGTAAGGAAAGGGAGATAGGACTTCGAAAGAAAGTTCAGTATTGCATCTTTCTCAAGTTATTCATGCAAGGAAAAGCTGAGTTTGCTCAAGCACTCTATCGCTCGATCATGTATAGTACATATTCAATGATAGAAGCTACATCCCACATTCTGGCATTGAAGATGGCGCAACTAGTCTTATGCCTCTCAACATCATCGGGTGTGTCAAAAGAATCCTCCAACACTTGAAGCATTTTATTTGGCTGAGCTGTCTCAAACCTGCATCTGAACTCGTCGCTCATCGCAGCCAGCATAATGCAACACATCGTGGTTCAATCACTGAGCCACTTCTGATAAGTGTCTCTAACTGTTCAACATGCATTGGCAATTGGTTCCTCAAGTGCAGGATCAGTCAGCACATATAGGATCCGTTCATGCTCTAGGATAATCTTCAACTTTCTGTACCAGCTAGCGAAGTTGGATCCCACCAACTTATCATTATCCAATAATGATCGAAGTGATGGAAAAGTGGCCATGTCTGCATAAAAATAAACCAAAACCTAATTAGTAATTGATTTATTAAAACTAAAGATTTGGTCTTTAATCAAATGGTTTCTTCTACTATTTTATTCGTATTGGTAGCCTCTACCTTCAATTCGAGGAATTACCCTAATTCCTTAGTGGGTACTAGAATCAACAAAGACTGCACATGAGCCTAACTTTGGTTGGCCAACCCATGTAGATCTAAGGGTAGGTTCATAAGCAATTATTTTTTCAAACAATTTCTGATAATTAAATTTTACCTTAGCCCCTGATTAGTTAGCTTTGGTCTTTTTAGAAAAGGATCCAGTTAGGTCCAATCATTAACATGACCATACTTAGCCCATTTAACTAATAAATGATCAGGCCCAACTTTGGTTGGCCCACCTAACCACCATTTAGAAAGATGTATCAAAGAGATCATATAATGAATGATAATTTCATCAACTGATAAGCACCAGGCCTTTGGGCCTCCAACGATTATCCAACTGATGGATCCATTATCATCCACTTTAATTGGAGGCTATGATCCAGTTATCATATAACTATTTTATTTTAGGGACCTAATAATTTTAGAAGATTTATTTATAGAATTGAGTAGGTTAGATTAACTAGCTTGTCATGATCATCCCACTGGCTTCACCAATTCAGCTTAAGGGAGACCACAAATAGGCTGGTCTAGGAGCACCTAAATCAGTCACACTGATTTACCTAGCTAACATGGGTCAGCTCAAATAGTCAAGTGATTCAATCAAAATATAATCTCATAAAAAGGCTAGGTAAGTTCGATCGATGGGAGGGTCTACCAAAGCTTACCATAGGCACCATCAAAAATAGCCAGGTAAGCGGGCTGCCAATTAAAAATTACTAATCTAATTTACGTTAGGCACCAATTAGTTTAATTAGTTTTAATTTGATCAACCTAACAATTCATGCTAGATCGCGTAGCCAAGAATCAAGTCCATCTTGGGTCTTGTTAAAGACATGGACTTGACCAACTACAACTATTGTAATTATTCTAGAGAATCCTTGACCTAATCTAAGACAATAATTGATTAGATTTAGTTAATTCTCTAATTAAGTCCATTCTTTAATCTAACATAAAGTCTAACCCAATTAATGAACGTAATTCTCATAAATCTATTTAACCCAATGTGTTATGATTTGTGTCTTAGGATCTTCAATTCACAATCCTAGATCCTAATCAATCAACTTCTTAATTCTCAATTAAATTTTGGGGTGAGGGTTGGGGTTTAGCTTTTCAAAAATAATTTTTATGTTTGTAAAATATTTTTACAACATGGTTCTATCAACCAAGTTGCATGTTTGATTCATAATCAATATGCAAGTAAAATAAACATAAAACTACTTTAGATCTAACCTAAACAGGTTCATATAATTGAAACAGTTTGAATAATAATCAATCATAAATCTTCCTAGATCAAATCTAACATATTTATGATGATTGAAATTAGATTAAAATATTTTTAATCAGATCATAAAATCTCTTAGATCTAATCTAAAATTTTATGATCAATATTTTAGATCAGCACATACTAGGATAACCTATTCACTGCAAGGGATAAACCTTACCGCAGGACAACCTTATGGCAGTCCATGCAATTTAAAATATTATACTTTTAGATTTAAAAATATTTTAAATTTATTAAATTATTAATAAAATTAGATCAAATCTATTAAATTTATGATTAGAGTCATATCATCACGAACTAGGATAATGTTTTCACTGTAAGGGGTAAACCTTACAGCAGAACAACCTTATGGCAGTTCGTGAGATCTAATTTTTTTTTTAATTTTAGATTTAATAATTAGATTATAAATTAGATCTAATCTAAGAAATAATCTAAACATATATAAAAATTATGTAATAAGAATCCTTGCTCTAATACCAATTGAAGGAACCAGATCTAGGATTTCATAGGTAGATCTTGAAACCTTTTCAAGATCATACAGTGAAAGATTTAAATAAATTAAATATTTATTTAAATAAATATATAAATATCTAGATTTTAGATCTATTATATGATCAAGATGTGATATTAAATTAAAAATTAAAATTAAATAAGAAAGAAAAGGTTGATCAAATCAACCTAGATCTACACTACATCAAATATAGGTATGAAGTTAATAGATCAGATCTATTACCTGAGCAAGTTAGATATTCTAACTTGTTGATCCAGACATGAGGATGAAGTCATAAGCTACACATGTATCCAACCTCTAGGAGTCATACACACGAGCCCACGAACACGATCAGAGATTCTGATGCAGGAAATCAGCATAATATGCTAGCACTATGCTGATCTCTCTTCGACGGTTGATCTGATGCTTCCTTCTTCAAAACATGGACACTCCAAAATATCAAAAAAAAAAGAAAAAGATTTGTAATGCTGAGATACCTCTCAAAGGCTATCAAAAAGAGAGGAAGAGATCTAGAATAAAAACCCTAGAAGAAGACCCTCTTCTTCTTTGTTCTTTTTCTAGACATCCTGATTTGTGTTTTCAATATCACCATGACCTAGATGAATTTTACTCTAATTTTTCTACACAAAAGAGGCTTCTCAAATGTCTACAATCCACGATAATTTTAATAAAACATTCTCTTTAAATAAAGAGATATGTAGAGTCCAAGTTATGTCAAAAACCTAGACTAGGAAGGACCAAATAAGGGAACTTGTTTGGGCGCCCAACTCTTGGGTGCCCCCACCTCATTTTCTGCCATGGAACAGCAAGGGGGGTGCACAATAAAATATCCTCTTTTATCATAAAAATCAAAGAAAATAAGGAAGGATGGGTCGGCACACTTACGGAAAGATTTTTGGTTGAGAAGGATTCTATCTTATAGAATCCTTAAGCAAAACTAATTCTCCTTTTGACTTGGTCTTCCAACAAACTTTCATATGAGAAAAAGAAAGAGAGAAGGGAGATGTCAGAAACCTTGGGTGTGGAGATTATTCATGAAAAAATATAAAGAGAAAAGGGTGGGGCGTGAGGATTAGGTGGCGTAAAGAATAGGGAGTCCTAGTCACACTAGGACTCCTATTTTGATTTGGTCAAACAAGGTCTTTTAACCAAATAAAAATAAGAGTAAACCATCCCAGTTAAATAAGATCTTAATCCATTCAAGAATTTAGTTAAATTAGACTAAATTATATTTAATTTTAATTTAATTTTTTAATTAAATTAGAAAATTGGGTTGACTCGAGTCCTAGTTAGACTAGGACTAGTTCTTCCTTGCACTTGACTTATCCAATAAGCCAATTGAACTTGATCCAATCAATCCTAAACCAAATCTAATTGAATCATATTCAATTAGACTTAATCTCAGCCTTCTAGCTTAATCAAATTAAGTTAATTAGCAATCAAATTACTAATCATTCCTCCTACAACACTTGCACTAGGTTAAACACCAATCGTATTGATTGTTTAACCCCAAATCGGATCTAAATCGTTGATCAACCATCCGATCAAAATGTGAACTCTAATGTATGTGACCTCATAGGTTCAAACCTAAGTCGGTAGCATAGGAATAAACTTTTATACCAATCGAGATGACCATCTAGTAATGACATCCGATGGTCGGATAGGTCAGAAGGTGTAGAATACCATCTTTAGAATCCATGCGAATATAGTTTCCATATAATTCATCTCCTTAACCATAATGCTCATAGGACACCTCAGAGTTCAACTATCAACTTTGATCTGGTTGTCCACATTGTATTTCAAAATATCAAATCCATCCGATGGATTATCCTGACTAAGATTTTGCTATATTAAAATACAATGATACATTCTTTTACAACTCTTGGAGTGGTTAATTCCATCTTGATCACATTCTAACTTTGCAAGTACTTGACTGTGCCCAAAAGCCTTCCATTACTGAATTAGAAATTCAGTTAGTCTGGTACCAAAGCACAGTGAGTTGCTTGCAAGTCACTGAGGTGATCTTAGGTCTAATGGATACTTATACTGTTGGGAATTATGTCTCAAAGCCAATCATCAGTCTGTTGATGGTTAAGATATTATAATTAATTTATTAATTAATAAAAAATATTTTGGCATCTTTTTTATCATAAGTTTACATGTTCTAATGAACTCCATTATTATGATGAAGTTCTTAGGACTGTTTAGTTTCGATAAAGAGTGGATTTATCAATTAGTCCTTAAATTTGTTCATGACTAAATGATAAGTTGTTAATTAGGATGATAGCATCTTGTTAGATATATGTGCCCTAGAAGTCAGAATTGGCTGACACTTGTAATACACTTCTAGGGGCAAAATTATAATTTTGACTATAATCAATAAAATGGGTTATTTTCTATCACACCTGTGTATTTAGTGTTTGTGATACATCCTTTGAGTTAATGGTAATGATAATTCATATTTTCAAGAGTTGAAAATTTAAAACATGAATAATCATTATTAACTCATAAACAGCTCCCGACCATAGGATCATCATGAGGATGGTGATTGATCCGGAAGGTTGGTGTACGATCGCTTCTCTTTAGTAGATGAGTCTTGAGTCTACGGTGTGGAGACACCGGAGCGAGAAGTACAGGTACTCGTTAGAGAACGAGGGCACTGAGCGTGACCACCTCGAGTAGTCATTAGGAAGTCTACCTTCTCGTCAATGACTGACTCGATGCTGCAGTAGTGTGTCTGGTTCTTTGACCTGAGATGCATCGGCAGTTCACCTTGAGGGTGTTATAGTTTGACTACACCATTACTCGGTCTCCTAGCCATATGGAACCCTGAGGTGTATGTTGGCTATAGCATGTTCATTGTAGGAACTGGATTGCATCAAGATGGGATCTATCTACCTCGGTGGTAGAGGAGCAGCCCTATGATGAATCATGAGAATCAAGTCCTGAAGCCCATGGCCATGGCAGAGTGAAATAATAGAAAGAGTTTCTATTTAGGTTTTCACATTGGACTCGAATCGAATGATTACATCATATGACAGAGACTAGGGTTTGACGAGTTTACCTTAACCCTAATCTGATCGGGGCTCAAGATAGAAGAACTTAATCACACAGGTAGCTGCACCAAGAGGTTCGCATTCAGCTCTGATGGGTTGCCACCATATACTGCTAGGTGTCACTGGTGGATTTTGGGAGCAATTAGAATGATTTAGATGATCGATCATTCTAGCTGTTCGAATCAGAAGAGTTCTGATCCATCGAAAGGAGTTTCGATGATGTCTATGATAGAGATCATGACATATCCCATTACCATACAGAACTGAACCTAACTGGGTCACACAAACAAGGGTTTGAATCTGGTGATCATCAATTGAACTGATCTAGTTCAATTGATCTGAATGAGATTCAATTAGGTTCAAGGAAATCGTGCTAGCACTCGATTGAACCTAACGTTCTTCTTTTACTATCACAAATAAGTTGTCCTGACTGAGCCAAAGGAGTTTGTGCTCAATCAGAGGCCTTCATATGGTCTGACTGGAGGTTGTCCAAGTCAGAAAGGTTGTCTTATTTTATAAGACATTACCTGCCATTTTTGGTCACCTGCCATTTCTTGTTCTTTGACTTTGGTCAAAAGTCTACCTTTGACTGGTCAAATGTTGACCATTGACACTTTGACTTTTGACCACATGTCATGCACCTATTGGAGAGCTGGTGGGGGCCTGTCCCCCTGCCAGAACCTGGCAAGGAGGAAGGGCGCACGCCACCCTAGGCGTGAGCCCAAGTTGGAGGCGCCTAGGAGTCCTTGTTGGACAAGGACTCCACCTCCCTTTTGGATTCCAATCAGAGTTCTACTAAGAATCCAGTTTGACTGGTCTTAGGCGCCCTCTAAGGAGGAATCCAGGGGTCTCTATTCCAACCAATCAGATTTAGATCTGATTTCACAAAGGGTTGTGATTGGTTGAGAGGAAGAGGAGTTGGATCACAAGAGGTCTATAAATAAGACCCTGCGCCCAACCCAAAGAGAATAGAGATTTCCCATGCCCCAAGGCTGCCTCTCCCCTCTTCCTCCACGCCTAAACTTCTCCTCCTCTCCACGTCCAAAAGAGTTTTGGACTTTTGGTTGGTGCGATTCCAGATCAAAAGAAAGGCGATCAAAAGCAAGAAGGCTGCGCTGCTGCAAAAGGACGACTGCTGATCTTCAAAAGGAGTTTTGAAGATCCTCCAGATCAGATCCAGATCTGAATTTTTGGAGGTGTGATAGAGAAGAAGAGGATCTCCAGATCCAACCCGAGTGGATACCGGTAGAGGCCAGGCGCTTGCGTGGCTAGATCCAGAACCTTCCGCTGCAATCAGGATCATCTACAGGGTAATAGGATTACCCAAATCAGGTAAATTAAATTTGATTTAATTTATCTTATTTTATTTTATTTATTAAAATAATAAGAATCAGATCTGAAACATATCAAGATCTGATTGAGATCAAGAGAAAAATTTTTGAAATATATCTCTTGATCTGATCAGATCTGGACGAACCTGGACCGGGAAATCAGGATTTCCCTTCAACTGGTATCAGAGCCATGGTTCTAAATTATTTAGATCTGATTTTAATTTTATTTTAATTAGAAAATAAAGTGATTTCAGATGTCACATGAGATGTGATCAGATCTGAAATCAGAAAAATTAAAATTAAATGATTTGGATCTAAGATTAAGAAGATATGCATGACTAGTTCTAGAATAGAATAGTTCTATAGAATAGTTTTGCATGTCTTTGATTTAATCTGATTAAATCATATTTTAGATCTTCTTATTTACTATTTTTTGATATTATAAGTGTTATAATAACATCTGATAAACAGCAAATAAAAATTATTTAATTTTAAATATCATATGAGATATGATTGATGCATGTCTAGACTAGTTGTAGAATAGTTCTACATAATTGTCTAGATTAGAATTTATTTTGATTAGATCAATTTAAATCTAATTTTTTAGATTATTATGAGATAATTTAGATCTGAAAACATGCATGATTTGATACATGAGATGTATGCAAAATATGCCTTGATTAGATCTAAATTTGTATATGAGATATATGATATAGATCTATAACTGTTTTGTAGATTTACATGTTCCTGATTAAGGCGTTCCTCTTGGCCGTCCGGTCATAAGAACGAAGAAGGGTTTAAAGGCCCTCTCTTCCCATTCGATGGGGTGTTCTTATGACGTGTAGGGGTGCTGCGTGTTCGTCCTTAATCAGAAACCCAAAACTTACTTTCTGCAAAACCCTAGATCCTGAAACCCTAGGATTTATTGTGCATATTTTGTTTATGAACCCAACTTAATTAAGAATTAAGTTTATGGAATATTAATTAGGTCTAAAATTGAGAATTTCAGATCTAAGACATATTCATAATACTGGGTTCGGGCTTGGGTAGCTCAATTAGGTCTAAGCGGTTGATCAAACCGAATCAAGAGTTGGTTAGATGGGATCAACAATGCTTAAATTGACCAGCCTAATAGGATTAAGTCTGGGTCAAGATCGAGTCACGATCAAGCAAGACCTAATTAGGCTCAGAGGTTAGAGTCTGGATTGTAGGCTAACCCAATTGGTTCTGACTCAACAATTTGGTGTCTAAGGTAAGTTTGGCACAGACGACCGACTGGTTTTTAATTGGAAGCTACTCGACCTGAATGCGTTCTTGTGCGAGTTAACGGCATATTCCTTCCACCGGTCTCACTTACCTGGCCATATCTGTTGACACAGTTCTGATCTGAGGTGGTCAATAATCCGAGCTAACCCATGCCACTAGGTTAGTCATAATTGTTATGACTAAGCCAAGTCTAGTTTAATGAGACCTGAATCAATTCTCCCTAAGAAAAGATTAAGTCTGAGGTCTTCCACCATTGTAGATGTGCGGGCCCTTCCCGGGGTTGATTGTTCTCGGCTGGATACAGTGGCTCAGTTGCACCGGGAAGACGCAACCATGTCTATTAGGCATTGGATGCTATGGGCTGGAGGATGAGTTGGGCTCAATATTTCGGATACGGTGAGAGACCCAATTAGGAACCCAGTCTATGCAAATGGTGGGTCTGACTTAACTAAGGAGTGGATCAATATTCCGGATACGGTGAGATTCATGAATTAGAGACCAAGTTTGGGTGCACCATGATTAGAGAATCATTGAACAAGAGTTGTTCACTCATTGGCTAACCCATCACCAATAACTGTTAGGTGAGGTGATGAGTCAGTTGGTGAGACCGCACCACCCACTAGAAATCATCAATCGCGGAGATTTTCGCATCTCTACAGAGGGAGTGTAGGGATCCGAGAAAATAGTGGGAGCTAATTTGTTTAAAAATAAAATCCCTAAACAAATTGGTCAAGTCAAAATTACAGTATCTAACTAGAATCTTTGACTCTCTACAGGAAAATGTCTGCGTCCAACCCACTTGGCACGTATCCTAGACACACATAGACTGACTGGACCCAATTATAAAGATTGGCTCAGGAACTACAAAATTGTTTTGGGTTCAGAGAAGTTAACACATGTTTTGGACCAGGACCCTCCCACCTTACCAGCTCGTCCATCCACTGAACAGAGAGCGTCTCTGGAAAAATGGATTGACGAAGACAATAAGGCCAGATACTACATGTTGGGCTCGATGTCTGATGAGCTCCAGCGCCAACATGAAGATATCGGGACTGCTCGCCAAATGTTGGCTCACCTGCAGGAGATGTTTGGTGAACAGAGTCGCGCAGCCAAATATCAAGTCACAAAATGACTTTTTAAGGCTAAGATGCGTGATGGGCAGTCAGTCCAAGATCACTGTCTGACAATGATCAAGGACATGGAAGAGCTTGAGAAGCTCGGTGTGAAGTTGGACTTGGATCTGCAGAACGATATTATTCTGCAATCCTTGACTGATGCATATGGGCAATTCATCATGAATTACCACATGCATAAACTTCAAAATTCCTTGGCCGAGTTGAATGAATATGCTGGTTACCGCTGAGCTTTCTATGAAAGGTTCTAAAGGCTCAGTTCTTGCTATGGAACGGACTTCTTCCAAAAGAAAGTCTTATGGAAAGAAAAAGAAGTCTGTGAAAAAGCAAAAGGTGGAAGGATCAAAGAAGAAGAAGGCAGAACCGAAGAAGAAGGTCGATGGCAAAGGAAAGTGTTTCCATTGCAACAGCGACGGCCATTGGAAGCGGAACTGCCCTACTTACCTGGCCACCCTGAAAGAACAAGAAGGAAGGTCCTTCTGGAGGTATGCTCGTTATTGAGTCTAACCTTACGGTTTCTTCTGCATCCAGTTGGGTGCTTGACTCTGGTTCTAGTGCTCATCTGTGCACTTCTATGCAGGGTCTTGAGGATAGCAGGAGGCTGAGGGATGGAGACATGATCCTACGCGTCGGTAATGGAGCAAGAGTTGCTGCAGTAGCCGTGGGAACATACCCTCTTCGATTACCATCTGGTTTAGACTTAGTTTTAAAAGACTGTTATTATGTGCCTGCAGCTAGCAGGAATTTGATTTCTGTTTCATGCTTAGCACAAGAAGGTTATGTGATCACCTTCTTTAAGGACCATTGTAACATTCTTTATGAAAGAAATAAAATTGCAAATGGTTTCCTTGTTAATGGTCTTTATCAGTTGCATATTGATGTACCTGTTTTAACTATCGAGCAAAACGTGAATGCCAAACGACCTAGGGATAGTCCAAACGACAGATATCTATGGCACCTGAGATTAGGTCATATAGCAGAAGATAGGATTAACAAATTGGAGAAAAATGGGCTATTGAGTCCATTGACTTTTGAGTCATATCCAACTTGTGAATCTTGTCTTCAAGGCAAAATGACTAAACTCCCTTTTGTTGGACATGGGGAGAGGGCCACAGATCTCCTTGCCCTAGTACATACTGATGTGTGCGGCCCATTTGATGTGCCGGCTAGAGGCAATTTTGTCTACTTCATTACCTTTACCGATGATCTGTCTAGGTATGGGTATGTGTATCTTATGAGACACAAGTCTGAAGCTTTTGAAAAGTTCAAAGAATTCAGACATGAAGTAGAAAAACAAACTGGAAAACCCATTAAGGTTCTTCGATCAGATCGAGGAGGTGAATACCTTAGCCGGGAATTCCTAGACTATCTTAAGGAAAATGGCATAGTCTCTCAATGGACTCCACCAGGAACACCTCAACTCAACGGGGTTTCAGAACGGAGAAATCGGACTCTATTGGATATGGTTCGATCCATGATGAGCTTCACAGACCTCCCTGATTTTCTTTGGGGACACTTCATTATTAACTTCAATTTATCTACTGAATAGGGTTCCCTCTAAAACCGTTCCTACCACACCGTATGAGATATGGCACGGTAAGAAACCAAGTCTGAGTCATCTCAGAATTTGGGGTTGTCCGGCTCATGTCAAAAGACAACAAGCGGACAAGTTAGAGTTTAGGTCCTTTAGAGCTCGATTCATAGGATATCCTAAAGAGTCATTAGGATACTATTTCTACATTCCAGAAGACCACAATGTGATTGTGAGTCGACATGCCATCTTTCTTGAAAAATAGTTTATTCAAGATAGTGGCATTGGAAAGCAGATTAAGCTTGATGAGAAAGTCTCACAAGTAGGAAAGAGCTAAGGACCAAGTTGGAACCAAATCAGGTTGAGCCAATAAGAACACTACCTCCTCCACCTCGTAGATCGGAAAGAGTTTCCCGTCCCCCTGAAAGATACTTAGGTATTATTTCAGAGGACGTAGAGGAAAATGTTCCTCATAGGTAATGGTGCTCATGGTGATGATCCCAAAACCTACAACGAGGCGATATCAGATATCGACTCCGAGAAATGGCTAGAGGCAATGCAAGTCAGAAATTGACTCGATGCACTCAAACCAAGTCTGGACCTTGGTAGATCCACCAGAAGGTATAGTACCTATTGGGTGTAAATGGATCTTCAAGAGAAAGATTGGTGCAGATGGGAATGTGGAGACATTCAAGGCTAGACTAGGTGGCAAAAGGTTATAGTCAACGCGAAGGCATTGACTATCAGGATACCTTTTCCCAGTAGGCTATGCTAAAATCCATCCGCACATTGCTTGCCGTTGCAGCCTATTTCGATTATGAAATATGGCAAATGGACGTGAAAACGGCATTCCTAAATGGATATCTTGAGGAAGATATCTATATGGAACAGCCGCTAGGTTTCACATCCAGTGATACTGATCACAAGGTTTGCAAGCTGCAAAGGTCCATATATGGACTTAAGCAAGCATCTCGGAGCTGGAACACTCGTTTCAATGATGTGATCAAAAAGTTTGGTTTCATCAAAAATGAAGAGGAACCATGTGTTTTCAAAAAGGTCAGTGGGAGCGCTGTTGTCTTCCTCGTATTGTACGTGGATGACATCCTCCTTATTGGGAATGATATTCCCATGTTGACATCAGTCAAGATTATGGTTGTCCAGGGAATTCTCCATGAAAGACCTAGGTGAAGCATCCTTTATTCTAGGAATTAAGGTCTATAGGGATAGACCGAATAGGATGCTAGGACTTTCACAGAAGATGTACATAGAGGAAGTACTAAAGAGGTTTAGTATGGAAAACTCTAAGAGGGGATTAATACCCTTCAGACATGGTATTCATCTTTCCAAGAAGATGTGCCCTAGCACACCTGAGGAAATAGAACGCATGAGCAAGATCCCTTATGCTTCTGCAATAGGGAGCCTCATGTATGCCATGCTATGTACACGACCTGATATAGCCCATGCTGT
>QRFJ01004169.1:0-49188 GCA_006176705.1 Cocos nucifera | reverse complement strand
GAACACTACCTCCTCCACCTCGTAGATCGGAAAGAGTTTCCCATCCCTCTGAAAGATACTTAGGTATTATTTCAGAGGACGTAGAGAAAATGTTCCTCATAGGTAATGGTGCTCATGGTGATGATCCCAAAACCTACAACGAGGCGATATCAGATATCGACTCCGAGAAATGGCTTGAGGCAATGAAGTCAGAGATCGACTTGATGCACTCAAACCAAGTCTGGACCTTGGTAGATCCACCAGAAGGTATAGTACCTATTGGGTGTAAATGGATCTTCAAGAGAAAGATTGGTGCAAATGGGAATGTGGAGACATTCAAGGCTAGACTAGTGGCAAAAGGTTATAGTCAACGTGAAGGCATTGACTATCAGGATACCTTTTCCAGTGGCTATGCTAAAATCCATCCGCACATTGCTTGCCGTTGCAGCCTATTTCGATTATGAAATATGGCAAATGGACGTGAAAACGGCATTCTTAAATGGATATCTTGAGGAAGATATCTATATGGAACAGTCGCTAGGTTTCACATCCAGTGATACTGATCACAAGGTTTGCAAGCTGCAAAGGTCCATATATGGACTTAAGCAAGCATCTCGGAGCTGGAACACTCGTTTCAATGATGTGATCAAAATGTTTGGTTTCATCAAAAATGAAGAGGAACCATGTGTTTTCAAAAGGGTCAGTGGGAGCGCTGTTGTCTTCCTCATATTGTACGTGGATGACATCCTCCTTATTGGGAATGATATTCCCATGTTGACATCAGTCAAGATGTGGTTGTCCAAGGAATTCTCCTTGAAAGACCTAGGTGAAGCATCCTTTATTCTAGGAATTAAGGTCTATAGGGATAGACCGAATAGGATGCTAGGACTTTCACAGAAGATGTACATAGAGGAAGTACTAAAGAGGTTTAGTATGGAAAACTCTAAGAGGGGATTAATACCCTTCAGACATGGTATTCATCTTTCCAAGAAGATGTGCTCCAGCACACCTGAGGAAATAGAACGCATGAGCAAGATCCCTTATGCTTCTGCAATAGGGAGCCTCATGTATGCCATGCTATGTACACGACCTGATATAGCCCATGCTGTGAGTGTCACAAGCAGATATCGGTCAAATCCAGGTGAAGAACACTGGACTTCTGTGAAATGTATCCTTAAGTACTTGAGAAGAACTAAGGATATGATGTTGGTCTTTGGTAATGGAGAACTCCAAGTTCAAGGATACACAGACTCGGACTTCATGTCCGATATAGATGATCGAAAGTCGACATCTGGAAGTCTGTTTGTGTGCAATGGTGGAGCTGTCGGCTGGAAGAGTTCCAAGCAAACTGTGATAGCAGATTCCACCATGGAAGCAGAATATATAGCTGCATCAGAGGCTGCAAAGGAAGCGTTCTGGTACAAGAAGTTTGCTGCAGAAATTGGAGTAATGCCATCAGATGCCATTCCTCTTTACTGCGACAACAATGGCGCCATAGCCCTTGCTAAGGAGCCGAGGTCTCACCAGAAGTCCAAGCACATTGAGCGGCGATATCATCTCATCCGCGATTACCTTGAGAAAGGTTACGTTGAGGTCAAGAGAGTCAACTCCGCAGATAATGTGGCAGACCCACTTACAAAGCCATTGGGACAACAGAAGATCGAAGCCCACCTTGAGAAGATGGGACTTAGACTTGTAGCCAATTGGCTTTAGGACAAGTGAGAGATTGTTAGATATATGTGCCCTAGAAGCCAGAATTGGCTGACACTTGTAATACACTTCTAGGGGCAAAATTATAATTTTGACTATAATCAATAAAATGGGTTATTTTCTATCACACCTGTGTATTTAGTGTCTGTGATACATCCTTTGAGTTAATGGTAATGATAATTCATATTTTCAAGAGTTGAAAATTTAAGACATGAATAATCATTATTAACTCATAAACAGCTCCCGACCATAGGATCATCATGAGGATGGTGATTGATCTGGAAGGTTGGTGTACGATCGCTTCTCTTTAGTAGATGAGTCTTAAGTCTACGGTGTGGAGACACCGGAGTGAAAGTACAGGTACTCGTTAGAGAATGAGGGCACTGAGCGTGACCACCTCGAGTAGTCATTAGGAAGTCTACCTTCTCGTCAATGACTGACTCGATGCTGCAGTAGTGTGTCTGGTTCTTTGACCTGAGATGCATCGGCAGTTCACCTTGAGGGTGTTATAGTTTGACTACACCATTACTCGGTCTCCTAGCCATATGGAATCCTGAGGTGTATGTTGGCTATAGCATGTTCATTGTAGGAACTGGATTGCATCAAGATGGGATCTATCTACCTCGGTGGTAGAGGAGCAGCCCTATGATAATCATGAGAATCAAGTCCTGAAGCCCATGGCCATGGCAGAGTGAAATAATAGAAAGAGTTTCTATTTAGGTTTTCACATTGGACTCGAATCGAATGATTATATCATATGACAGAGACTAGGGTTTGACGAGTTTACCTTAACCCTAATCTGATCGGAGCTCAAGATAGAAGAACTTAATCACACAGGTAGCTGCACCAAGAGGTTCGCATTCAGCTCTGATGGGTTGCCACCATATACTGCTAGGTGTCATGGTGGATTTTGGGAGCAATTAGAATGATTTAGATGATCGATCATTCTAGCTGTTCGAATCAGAAGAGTTCTGATCCATCGAAAGGAGTTTTGATGATGTCGATGATAGAGATCATGACATATCCCATTACCACATAGAACTGAACCTAACTGGGTCACACAAACAAGGGTTTGAATCTGGTGATCATCAATTGAACTGATCTAGTTCAATTGATCTGAATGAGATTCAATTAGGTTCAAGAAAATCGTGCTAGCACTCGATTGAACCTAACGTTCTTCTTTTACTATCACAAATAAGTTGTCCTGACTGAGCCAAAGGAGTTTGTGCTCAATCAGAGGCCTTCATATGGTCTAACTGGAGGTTGTCCAAGTTAGAGAAGGTTGTCTTATTTTATAAGACATGACCTGCCATTTTTGGTCACCTACCATTTTTGGTCCTTTGACTTTGGTCAAAAGTTGACCTTTGACTGGTCAAATGTTGACCATAGACACTTTGACTTTTGTCCACGTGTCACGCACCTATTGGAGAGCTGGTGGGGGCCTGTCCCCCTACCAGAACCTGGCAAGGAGGAGGGCGCACGCCACCCTAGGCGTGTGCCCAAGTTGGAGGCGCCTAGGAGTCCTTGTTGGACAAGGACTCCATCTCCTTTTTGGATTCCAATTAGAGTTCTTCTAAGAACCAAGTTTGACTGGTCTTAGGCACCCTCTAAGGAGGAATCCAGGGGACTCTATTCCAACCAATCAGATTTAGATCTGATTTCACAAAGGGTTGTGATTGGTTGAGAATAAGAGGAGTTGGATCACAAGAGGTCTATAAATAAGACCCTGCGCCCAACCCAAAGAGTAGAATAGAGATTTCCCATGCCCCAAGGCTGCCTCTCTCCTCTTCCTCCATGCCTAAACTTCTCCTCCTTCTCCTCTCCACGTCCAAAAGAGTTTTGGATTTTGGTTGGTGCATTCCAGATCAAAAGAAAGGCGATCAAAAGAAGAAGGCTGCACTGCTGCAAAGGACGACTGCTGATCTTCAAAAGGAGTTTTGAAGATCCTCCAGATCAGATCCAGATCTGATTTTTGGAGACGTGATAGAGAAGAAGAGGATCTCCAGATCCAACCCGAGTGGATACCGGTAGAGGCCAGGCGCTTGCGTGGCTAGATCCAGAACCTTCCGCTGCAATCAGGATCATCTACAGGGTAATAGGATTACCCAAATCAGGTAAATTAAATTTGATTTAATTTATCTTATTTTATTTTATTTATTAAAATAATAAGAATCAGATTTGAAACATGTCAAGATCTGATTAGGATCAAGAGAAAAATTTTTGAAATATATCTCTTGATCTGATCAGATCTGGACGAACCTGGACCGGGAAATCAGGATTTCCCTACACATCTATCGAGCATAGATCACTATATGCCATATAGGTTGATTGTCCTCTTAACCAAGGTGTGTGGAGACACTGGTATGGCATACAGATGAGATGTATGGGTACATCGTCATTGTATGTGACTAACTCCAGAGCATTCTATTATCGAGAATGTCTCTAATGGGATATAGGTATAACTATCCCTTAGACCTGAGATCACCTCAGTGACTTGTAAGCAACTCAATGTGCTTTGGTATCGGACTAACTAAATTTTTAATTCAACAATGAAAGACTTTTGGGCACAGTCAAGTACTTACAAAGTCGGAGTGTGATCAAGATGGAATTGACCACTCTAAGAGTTGGAGAAGAATGTATCACTGTATTTTAATATAGCAAAATCTCGACCAAGGTAATCCATCAGATCGATTTGGTATTTTGAAATACAATGTGGACAACCTTATCAGAGTTGACAGTTGAACTTTGATGTGTCCTACGAGCATTGTGGTCAAGGGAATGACTTATATGGAAACTATATCCGCATGGGTTCTAAGGATGGTGTTCTACACCTTCGACCTATCCGACCATCGGGTATCATTGCTAGATGGTTACTTCGATTGATATAAAAATTTATTTCTATGCTACCAACTTAGGTTCGAACCTATGAGGTCACATACATTAGAGCTTATGATCTGATCGGATGATTGATCAATAATTTAGAATCGTTTTAGGGTTAAACAATCAATACGATTGGTATTTAACCTAGTGCAAGTATTGCAGGAGGATCGATTAGCAATTGGATTGCTAATTGACTTAATTTGATTAAGCTAATAGGCTAAGATTAAGTCTAATTAAATATAATATAATTATATTTGGTTTGGGCTTGATTGGATCAAGTTCAATTGATTTATTGGATAAGCCAAGTGCAAGGAAGAACTAGTCCTAGTCTAACTAGGACTCAGATTAACCCAATTTTCTAATTTAATTAAAAAATAAAATAGAATTAAATCTAATTAAATATAATTTAATTAAGTCTTTAAATGGATTAGGGCCTTATTTAATTGGTTTGGTTTAATCTTGATTTTATTTGGTTAAAAGATCTTGTTTGACCAAGCCAAAATAGGAGTCCTAGTGTGACTAGGACTCCCTATCTCCTTACGCCATCTTGGTCCCAATGCCCTCCATACCTATTTTTTAGGTATTTTTCATGGAAAATCCCTTTCTTCCTAATTTTCACATCCTCTCTCACCCTCCTAGTCATATTTGAAAGTTAGGTGGAAGACCAAGTCAAAGGAGGAATTGGTTTTGCTTAGGATTCTATGAGATAGAATCCTTGTTGACCAAAACATCTACCCTTGAGTGCCACCCCCTCTTTTAATTAATTCTTCTCTTATTCTTTGAAAATAATCTCTTTTCTTGTGCACCCTCCCTTGCTGGTCCGCACCAAAAATTATGGAGGAGGTGGCCAAGAGTTGGGCGCCCCAACAACTTTTCATCTTTGGATATTCCTAGTCTAGAAATTTAACCTAACTTAGACTCTTCTTTTTTCCTATTTATTGGATAAATTTTATCCTAACTTTTTCATGAAATATAGAGCTTTGGGAGAGGTTTGGGTTGTGCAAAAATTAGAGAAAGAAGGTCCTTGGGCATGGGGGTTCCATAGGCACCAAACTTGGTGTCTAGGTGAGAGAAAAGAGAAGAAGAAGAGGGTCTTCTTGTAGGGCTGTTTTATTTTCAATCTCTCCTCCTTTCTTTTGAGTTTCTTTGAGGGAGTCTTAGATCAGCAAACTCTCATCTTTCATTTAATATTTTGAAGAATCTAAATTTCAAAGAAGGAAGCATCGGATCGACCATCGAAGAAGAATCAGTACAGTATTAGCATGCTGTGCTGATTTCCTGCATTGGACTTTAGATCAGAGATTGTAGGCTCGTGTGGATGATTCCTAGAGGTCGAATGCATGTGCGACTTGAGACATCATCCTTAAGCCTGGATCAGTAAGTTAGAATATCTAAACTTGCTTAGATAATAGATCTGATATATAAACTTCATACCTGCATTTGATGTAGTGTCGATCTAGGTTGATTTAATCAACCTTTTTTCTTCCTTATTTAATTTTAATTTTTAATTTAATATCATGCCTTTATTATATAATAGATCTAAGATTTAGGTGTTTACATGATTATTTAAATAAATTTTAGATTTATTTAAGTCTTTCGCTGCAAGATCTTGAAAATATTTCAAGATCTATGATAAGTGGTAAAAATATACTAATAAAAGTATTAAATTATAAAATAAATTAATCTATTTTTTTTAAATTGATACTTTTATTAATTTTATGTAGGAAGAAAGGCCACCAATATGAAGATCGTATTTCTCTGATTCAGATGAAATAAATTTTAGGCAAAACGGAATTCAAATGAGCCCAAAATTGAATTTCAAAAAAAAAAGTCGGTCTGATTCAAATTGGTTCGGAAAAATCGGCTCAGCAGATCGTCCGATCTGATCACACCCAGCAGACCGACCCATTGATACAACGCTAACGTCAAGCTAACATCAGCATTTTTTGCAGTGCACGGTGGACCATTTGGAGGGCATTTCGGAGGTTTCGCATGGAGAAGCGTGCTCCGATTGGCTGAAGAATGCAGTGGTCCACATAACACCAAGCTTGCACATGGTCTATAAAGGGCAATTTAAGAATTTTGTCTGATCCAATAGGCGCCTTTCATTAGAATTTGATCGAACGATCGAAATGCATGCACTAACGAATGGCAGATGCAGCTCCCGATCGAGATCCAACGACTGAGATTCATCCTGACTTTAAAACTAAGAATCAGAGGCTTCTCTACGCACGATCTGATGGCCCAAATTTGATCTTCAAGGCTGATCCGATGGTCTAAATGAATTTCAACTTGATTTAGGATTTTAAGATGATTTTTGAGTGATTTTTGGGCTGTTTGATCAACATCCAACGGTTAGAATTAGTCTAGGACTCTTTTTGAGTTATTTTGAGAGTTTTAAACCTAATTTTGATAGAATTTTAATAAAAAAATCCACCTCTCAGCCTATAAAAAGGTCTGCTATTGTCGAAGAAAAAAAAAAGGTGATACAGTGAAAGAAAAAAAATAGAAAAAGAAGAGAAAGAGAGGAGAGAGGTAGAAAGAGAAGAGAGATTTTTGAGAGAAAAGGAAGGGCTTTTAATTTTTTTTTTCTTTTCTTCTTCCGACAGTCAGAACATTGATCAAGGAGCTTCTTTTCTTCTTCACCAAGTTTTTCACACCAAAAGCGACGGATAATCAATTTCAGCAATCAAACTGTCTAATTTTTTTATGCCTTTTATTTTATTTGCTATTTTTGAACTTGTTATCATGAACTAAATTTTCTTTTACTAAGGCTAAGGTGTAGCCACTCTTTTGATATAACATTCAGTATGATTTATTTTTAATTTTAAATTTTATTCATGAGGAGTATATAAATCTGATCTTAATGCTTTTAGATTACTGGCCATCTTCTAATTGATCTGACGAATATAGATGTTACGGACCAAGTACATCTATGTTATTGCTTCTTGATTATATACCTTATATTATGAATCAAATTACAATTCATATGCATGCGGAAATTTTAGTGTGCTTTGGATGCAGCATATTTTAATTAGAGGATTTCACAAAACTTAATGCATTAATATTTATTTAAATTACATCTGTACCAAAGGATAATTAATAAATATTGATAGTTTTGCTACGCCTGGACCAAAGGGTAGTGAATAAATTAGGAGACTCCACCGTCATATGAAATAAAATTAATCTAATAACCTAAATATTGTATTGACTGAGTTGGTGAACCAATTGCCTTAGTAACATATTGCTCTTAAGTTTAAAATCCTAATAATTACACTCTCTCTATTTTCTTAAAATTTTTAATTATTTCTTTATTTTGTTCTTTAATTTCTTATTCTCATAAATCGATCTTCTAAATAAAGCACAAGAAAGAGCTTTTCAGTACTTATTTTCCAATCCTCTAGGGATGATACTCTACTCATTTACTTTATTACTTGATCGACTAGTACATTTGCCATAGCTATAGATTAGCATGCATCAAGTTTTTGGCACCATTGCTGGAGATTGTGTCTAAAATAATATTGAAATTTTGATCCTAGCTTTACTTTAGAATTTTATTTTTAATTTTTATTATTTTTAAAAATTTTTGTTCAGTGCATGACACGTACTGGACATAGTAACTTACTATCTTTAAATCAAGAAATTGAAAGGACCATTAGAAGATTACAACAAGAAAGAAACACGGCAGCTGAAGATCCTAACGACATCAATCTAGGATTGGATATGATGACCGAAGGATAGCATGAAGCTATTCGACCAATACATCATCCATTAAATGATTACATCACACCATCTATAGCCGATGCAGCTTCAAGCATCAAGAGACCGCCTATGCGAGCAAACAACTTCGAGATAAAATCGACGATGATCTAGATGATTCAATCAACTATCCAATTTAGTGGACACATGCATGATGATCCGAATGCCCATATTTCTAACTTTCTTAAACTTTGTGATACTTTTAAAATTAATGGGATATCGGATGATGCTATTAGATTAAGGTTATTTCCTTTCTCTTTATGGGACAAAGCTAAGAGTTGGCTTCATTCTCTTTCTGCAGGTTCTATCACAACTTGGGATGTCCTAGCCCAAAAATTCTTAGCCAAGTACTTTCCACCTTCCAAGACTACCAAGATGCGCAACGATATCACTTCTTTTATGTAGATGGACATGGAGATGCTATATGAGGCTTGGGAGCATTTCAAGGAATTATTGAGGAGATGTCCACATCATTAACTACCCATATGGCTTTAGGTACAAACTTTCTATAATGGTTGATCTCCTACTAATCGTTCTATGATTGATGCAACAGTAGGAGGAATAATTAATCAAAAAATGGAGGAAGAAGCCTTCGATCTGATCGATAGATGGCATCAAATAGCTATTAGTGGCAGACAGAATGCATGATGCCAAAAAGACTAGCAGCTGTGCAGGGAGTAGATTACGTGCCAACCTTACTAGCTAAAATTGCAGGCCTTAGAGCTGAAGTTAACAACTTGAAGGGAGTAGCTATGCATGTTCAGAGCATCATCTATGACCTGTGTGGAGGAGGACATGATACGAGCAATTGCCAGATAGGTAATCCTTTTGCTAAAGCAACTGATACAGCTAATTATGTTGGTAATTTTTTAGGCTGCAACAAAATAATCCCTACTCCAACACATACAATCAAGGGTGGAGGCAGCACCCAAATTTCTCATGGAGTAATCAAAATGCAGCACAACAGCCACCCCTAAGATTCCAAGTACCTGAAAAGAAGTCCAACATGGAGAGCTGATGGTCAAATTTATACAAAACCAAGAAGCAACTATAAAAAATTTAGAAGCCAAACTTAGATAGGACCAAGCAGTAGCAATTCGAAACTTGGAGATGCAAATAGGTCAAATGGCTAAGATAATCTTCGAGAGACCTTAGGGATCCTTGCCCAGTAACATGGAGACCAATCCAAGGGAGCAAGTCAATGCTATCACCCTAAGAAGTAGTACAAAGCTAGAGGAGCCACATCAGAAGAAAGAGACTGAAGTGCTAACTACAAATAAGGAACCATCAACTAAAATTTGTTAGTCATCAAAACAACCAGCAGATGGATGGTCTCTAGGTATACAGTTTGCGGACCCAAATGTGAAGCCCTACGTGTCACCACTACCATTCCCAGAGAGACAAATACAGCATCCAGATAAGAAATTCTCTAACTTTTTCAAAATATTAAAGAATTTACATATTAATATTTTTTTTGTAGATGCTATCACTCAAATGCCTAGGTATGCCAAGTTTCTCAAAGAAATCCTAACAAATAAGAAAAAGCTGAAGGAGCATGAGAGAATAAATTTGAATGAAGAATGCTCAGCAATACTTCAAAATAAATTACCACAGAAGCTAAAAGATCCAGAGAGTTTTACTATCCCTTGCATTATTGGTGATTGTAGTTTTGATAAAGTTTTATGTGATTTAGGAGCAAGTATTAATCTCATGCCTTTTTCTATTTTTAGAAAGCTGGGTCTAGGAGAACCGAAGCCTACCACTATTACTCTTCAATTAGCCGACAGATCCATCAAATATCTAAGAGGTATAGTGGAGGATGTCTTGGTAAAGGTAAACAAGTTTATTTTCCCTGTTGATTTTATTGTTCTTGATATGAAAGAAGATTATGATGTACCCCTTATTTTAGGAAGACCCTTTTTAGCTACTGGAAGAGTTTTAATAGATGTTCAATAAGAAAAATTAATTCTTAGAATCCAAGATGAACAAGTTATTTTTAATATTTTCAAAGATACTAAACATCTTGATGATAATCAAACTTATTTTCTAATTGATATTATTGATAATTCAATATATGAGAATTCTATAGAAAATAGGTTTGAGACTATAAAAGCTAGCAATGTCCAATTGAAAGAGGGCTTGATCAAACATGAAAGTATTCCAATTAAAGTGGCACCAGATTGATTCAACTCAGAACTCAAAGAAAGTCAAGATGAAGACTACAAATCAGAACTACTAGATAGGTTATTTTTTTTCTTTTTAGTTTTAACATTTTTTTCTTTTATTTTTTAGTAATTTATTTTTGCTCTTTTACTGCTTTGGTGTGTATTTTCAATTTTGTAGAAAAAAGTCAATGAGAGCTCAAACAAAATTTCAAAGCTTTAAAAAACCAGACTGCACCAAATCAGGTGTATTCCTTCCTATCATTTATTGCACCCTTTATTTTTTTTTTTCTTTAAGACAATATAGAATAAGTTAAAAAAAAAGAAAAAAAATCAAGTGTCAAGAAGAAAATCTTGAGCAAGATAGACTGGACAAGTGATAAAAGATAGAAATATCTGCTAATGAATGTAACGAATTAAAGAAGTAGATTAGTTAGTCAGACTTTTAGCAACCTACTTAGGTTATTAAAAGACTATTAGCACTTCTAATTGCACATGCACACTAACAAGGCAAAGTAGGTATTGATTATAAGGCCAACTGAGGATTCAATTATCACTAAAAATTGATAATTAATATACATTCTAATCAAAGAAATCTGAATTTAAGGAAAGAGCTACCTGCCTAAAAATAAAGGATAAAAGATAGAGTATATGTGGATTGTCCAAAGCCTAGTAACTAGGTCTCTACACCTAGGTCAAGTGTAAAAATTCACGTAAAATGGTGAAGGGAAGGCCAGGATGCTCAGCACAGCCAAAAAAAAAAAGGAGGGGGGGTAGTGTGAAAGCTACCTTAATTCATGAGTATAAAATTGAGAATGTATAGAAAATTGATCAAAATAGGTGATAAGAGAGGATACATTTTTTCTTTAATTTAACATTGAAATACTAAAGTTAGTCCTCATGAACACAAGTGCTGCAGATCTTTGATGTACTCTAAGAAAGTTTTTAATTGTATTGACTAAAAAATTTGCTTCTGAAGCTCAATGCTTAATTAGCAGTATTTTCTAAACTTTTTGACCTTTAGTCCTAGATTTTATCTTTGTGATGGATAATCTTATTGAAACAAGGTATTAAATAAAATATTGCTAAGGGACTAGCAATGACTAAGTTAGGGGGTGTGATAAGTGGTAAAAATATACTAATAAAAATATTAAATTATAAAATAAATTAATTTATTTTTTTAAAAATTGATACTTTTATTAATTTTATGTAGGAAAGAAGGCCACCAATATGAAGATCTTATTTTTTTGGTTCAGATGAAATAAATTTCAGGCAAAACGGACTTCAAACGAGCCCAAAATTGAATTTCAAAAAAAAAAAGCCGATCCGATTCAAATCGATTCAGAAAAATTGGCTTAGCAGACCGTCTGGTCCGATCGCACCTAGTAGATTGATCCACTGATGCAATGCTGATGCCAAGCTGATGTCAGCATTTTTCTGGCATACGGTGGACCGTTTGGAGGGCATTTTGGAGATTTTACATGAAGAAGCGCGCCCCGATTGGTTGAAGAATGCGGTGGTCCATGCAACACCGACCTCGTGCATGGCTATAGAGGGCAATTTGAAAATTTTGTCTGATCCGATGGGCGTCTTTCACTAGGATTTGATCGGATGGTCGAAATGCATGCGCTAACGAACGACAGATGCAGCTGCCAATCGAGATCCAACGGCTGAGATTCATCCCAACTTTAAAACTAAGAATCAAAACCTTCTCTATCCTTGATCTGATGGCCTAGATTTGATCTTCAAGGCTGATCCAACGGTCTAAATGAATTTTGACTTGATTTGGGATTTTAAGATGATTTTTGAGTGATTTTTGGACCGTTTGATCAACATCCAACGGTTAGAATTAGTCTAGGACACTTTCTGAGTTATTTTGAGAGTTTTAAACCTAATTTCAATAGATTTTGGTGGAAAAATCCACCTCTCAGCCTATAAAAGGGTCCGCTGTTGTCGAAGCAAAAAAAAAAGGTGAGATAGTAAAAAAAAAAAGAAAAAGAAGAGAAAGAGAGGAGAGAGGTAGAAGGAGAAGAGAGATTTTTGAGAGAAAAGGAAGGGCTTTTAATTTTTTTTTTCTTTTCTTCTTCCGACATTCAGAACATTGATCAAGGAGCTTCTTTTCTTCTTCACCAAGTTTTCCACACCAAGAGCGATGGACAATCAATTTCAGCAATCAAACAGTCTAATTTCTTTATGCTTTTTATTTTATTTGCTATTTTTAAACTTATTATCATGAACTAATTTTTTTTTTACTAAGACTAAGATGTAGCCACTCTTTTGATACAATATTCAGTATGATTTATTTTTAATTTTAAATTTTATTCATGAGGAGTATATAAATCTGATCTTAATGCTTTTAGATTACTAGCCATCTTCTAATTGATCTGATGAACATAGATGTTACAGACCAAGTACATCTATGTTATTGCTTCTTAATTATATACCTTGTATTATGATTCAAATTAGAATTCATATGCATGTGGAAATTTTAGTGCGCTTTGGATGCAGCGTATTTTAATTAGAGGATTTCACAAAACTTAATGCATTAATATTTATTTAAATTACATCTGTACCAAAGGATAATTAATAAATATTGATAGTTTTGCTACGCCTAGACTAAAGGGTAGTGAATAAATTAGGACACTCCACCATCACATGAAATAAAATTAATCTAATAATCTGAATATTGTATTGACTGAGTTGGTAAACCGATTGCCTTAGTAACACATTGCTCTTAAGTTTAAAACCCTAATAATTACACTCTCTCTATTTTCTTAAAATTTTTAATTATTTCTTTATGTTGTTCTTTAATTTCTTATTCTCATAAATCGGTCTTCTAAAAGAAGCATAGGAAAGAGCATTTAAGTACTTATTTTTCAATTCTCTAGGGATGATACTCTACTCATTTACTTTATTACTTGATCGATTGGTGCACTTGCCATAGCTATGGATTAGCACGCATCAATCTACCTATGAAATCCTAGATCTGGTTTCTTCAATTGGTATCAAAGCCTAATTTCTTGTTACATGATTTTTGTGCATGTCTAGATTATTTCTTAGATTAGATCTAATTTATAATCTAATTATTAAATATAAAATTAAAAAAATAAAATAAAATATTTTAGATTGCATGGATTGCCATAAGATTGTCCTACTGTAAGATTTATCCCATATAGTGAATAGGTTGTCCTGGTACATGCTGATCTAAAATATTGATCATAAAATTTTAGATTAGATCTAAGAGATTTTATGATTTAATTAAAAATATTTTAATCTGATTTCAATCATCATAAATATGTTAGATTTGATCTAGAGAGATTTATGATTGATTATTATTGAAACTGTTTCAATTACATAAACCTATTTTGATTAGATCTTAAGTAATTTTATATTTGTTTTACTTGTATATTGATTATAAATCAAATATGCAACTTGGTTGATAGAACCATGTTGTAAAAATATTTTATAAATATAAAAATTATTTTCGAAAAGATGAACCCTAACCCTCAGCCTAAAACTTAATTGAAAATTAAGAAGTTGATTAATTTGGATCTAGGATTGTGAATTGAAGATCCTAAGATACAAATCATAACACATTGGGTTAAATGGGTTAGTGGAGATTAAGTCCATTAATTAAGTCAGACCTAGAGTTAAATTAAAGAATGGACTTAATTAGAGAATTGACTAAATTTAATCAATTATTGTCTTGATTAGGTTAACGATTCTCTAGATCAATTACAATAGTTGTAGTTAGTCAAGTCCATATCTTTAATAAGACCCAAGATGGACTTGATTCTTGGCTACACAGTCTAGCACGACCTATTAGGTTGATCTAATTGAAACTAATTAAACTAGTTGGTATCTAAGGTAAACCAGACTAGTGGTTTTTAATTGGCAGCCCGCTTACCTGACCATTTCTGATGATGTCTAAGGCAAGCCTGACAGACCCTTCCACTAATCAAACTCACCTGGCCTCTTGGTGAGATTATGTTTTGATCAGATCGCTTGACTATTCGAGCTAACTCATGTCAGCTAGATAAATCAATTTGACTGATTTAGGTGCTCCTAGACCAGCCTATTAATGGTCTTCCTTAAGCTGACTTGGTGAAGTTAGTGGGAGGATCATGACAAGTTGGTTAATCTGTCCTACTCACTTCTATAAATAAATCCTCTAAAATTATTAGATCCCTAAAATGAAATAGTTGTATGATAACTGGATCATAGCCTCTCATTAAAGTGGATGATAATGGATCCATCAGTTGGATAATCATTGGAGGCCTAAAGGCCTGGTGCTTATCGATTGATGGAATTATCATTCATTATATGATCTCTTGGATACATCTTTCTAAATGGTGGTCAGGTGGTTCAACCAAAGTTGGAATTGATCATTCATTGGTTGGATGGGCCAAGTATGGTCATGTTAATGGTTGGACCTAACTGGACCCTTTTCTGAGAAGGCCAAAGCTAACTAATCATGGCTTGGGATAAAATTTAATTACTAAAAATTATTTGAAAAAATAATTGGTTATGAACCTACCCTTAGATGTACATGAGTGGGCCAACCAAAGTTGGGCTTGTGTACAGTCTATGTGGATTCTAGTACCCACTAAGAAATTAGGATAATTCCTCGAATTGAAGGTAGAGACTACCAATTCGAATAAAATAGTGGAAGAAACCTTTTGATTAAAGTTTAAATTTTTAGATTTAATGAATCAATTACTAATTAGATTTTGGTTTTCCTTTGTGCAGACATGGCCACTCCTCTATCACTCCGATCATTGTTGGATAATGATAAGTTGGTGGGACCCAACTTTGGTAGCTGGTATCGAAAGTTGAAGATTGTCCTGGAGCATGAATGGATCCTAAATGTGCTGACGGATCCTGCACCTAAGGAGCCAACTGCCAATGCACATAGAATAGTCAAAGACACTTATTAGAAGTGGCTCAATGACCGAACCATGGTGCACTGCATTATGCTAGCTGCGATGAGCGATGAGTTCAGTCGCATGTTTGAGACAGCTCAACCAAATGAAATGCTCCAAGTGTTGGAGGATTCTTTTGGCACACCCGATGACGTTGAAAGGCATAAGACTAGTGGTGCCATTTTCAATGCCAGAATGCAGGATGGTGCCTCTGTCATTGATCATGTATTGTACATGATCGAGCTGATAGAGCACTTGAGCAAGCTTGGCTTTTTCTTGCACAAATAACTTAGTAAAGATGCAATATTGAACTCGCTGTCTAAGTCTTATCTCACATTCCTTACACATTATAGAATGTCAAAGTCTGAAGTGGACTACCTTGGGTTACTTCAAAACTTTGAGAAGGATCACCAACTCCATAAGGAGTCGGTGAACTTAGTGGAAGATTCATCTTCTTGTTCTCGATCCTTTGGAAAAGGGAAGAAGAACAAGAAGAAGAAAGCCAAGAAGGTGCATGTTCATGCTAGGACACCTGTGCAGGCTCAGACCCTAAAGACCAAGCCCGATAAGGGTCAAGCTGAATGCTTCTTTTGCAAGAAGCAAGGGCACTGGAAGAAGAACTGTCCTTAGTACATTGCCTCCTTGGATCTGAACAGGCAGAGAAAGAAGCAAGCTATTGCTGGGCAAGATATTTATATGATAACTTCTTGCAATTTCTCTATTTATGATATTACCGATTGGGTATTGAATATCGGTAGCCCTTACCATATTTGTAATTCATTGCAGGGGTTGTAGGTCAGTAAAAGATTCGAGCAAGGTAAGAGATTCCTGAATGTTGGAGATGGAAGACTAGTTCTAGTTCTAGCTTTAGAAATTTTAAAACTTGTATTTAAATCTCATACCATTGTTCTTAGTGATTATCATTTCTATCCTAGTTTCTTTTTAAATATCATTTTTGTAGGCCTTTTGGCCATGAATAATTATGAAATTTCAATAAAGAAATGAGTTTGTAATGTCATTGTGAATGATGTTACTGCTTTTTGTGGACAATTGAATAATGGTGTATATATATTATTACAATCTGTTAATGTAGTCTATTCTACTGGCAAGCACCCTACATTAGATAGTGTATTAGATATCTACTTATGGTGCTATAGGCTAGGTCATATAAACAAGAATAGGATAAATAGGTTGACTCATGAGGAAATCCTCAAAGTTAATGATTGTGAATCACTTCCAACCTAGGAGTCTTGTCTTCTTGGTAAAATGACTAAGTCATCTTTTACTAAAAAAGATAAGAGAGCCAATGAGCTCTTAGGTCTAGTACATACTGATGTATGTGGACCATTGAGCATAACTGCCAGAGGTGGATATGTCTACTTCATCACTTTCATAAATGATCTATCCAGATATGGATATGTCTATTTGATAAAACATAAGTCAGATTCTTTTGAAATGTTCAAATAATTTTGAAGTGAAGTAGAAAAATAAACTAAAAAGAGAATTAAAACTCTTCGACTCGATCGAGGAGGAGAATACCTTTTTGAAGGAAAAATCCTATTTCTCGGGTCAGGTTCATTCAGATCTGATTGGATCAATAGAGATATTATAAAAAATTTTATCTTGAATCTAGAGCAAATCTGAGACTTTTTAGATCTAATATTATTGATATAACAAAAAAATAAAAAAATAAAGGATAAATTAAATTTTAGTTAATTTTATCATGTTGCGGGTAATTAGATTACCCTGTGATGATCCTGATGTCTCTCTAAGATTCTGGATCTAGCCAGGCAAGTGCTTGGCCTCTACCAGTATCCACTTGGGTAAGATCTAGAGATCTTCTTTTTCTTTATCACTTCTCCAAATATCAGATCTAGATCTAATTTGGAAGGTCTTCAAAACTCCTTTTGAAGATCGGGTCTCGTCTCCTACAGCAGTACTGCCTTCTTCCTTTCTCGTCGCCTTTCTCTTGCTTGGATCACACTAAACTAAAGCCCAAAGATTCTTGGGCATGGATAGGAGAGAGAGGACCTGAAGATGGCATGGAGGTGGGAGAGGAGTAGCCTTGTGGCATGGGCAATGGGCTAGAAATCTAAATCCTAGGCGCAGACAAGATTTTTATAGACCTTGTTGCGTCATGCAGTACCACATCATCCCAATCAATCATGGACTTTTACGAAATTATATCTAAATCTAATTGGTGGGATGACATCATCTGATCTAATCGGATGAGAGCCCCTCTGAATCATCCTTAGATGGTGTCAAGACTGGTCAAAGACAAGTCTTTGGCGCCACCTAGGTAGAAACCCCGAAGCAACCTAGAGTCCCATATGTTTGGGACTCCAGATGTCACTATCCATAGGCACACGCCTCCCTAGGTGTGCACCCCTTATCCTACTACCTTTTAGCAGGTGGATAGGTCTAAATGTTCTCTTCTATGATGGCTTGACACATGGGCAAATGTCTAAGTGTCAAAGATCAACGTTTGACCAAATGTCCGAAATAGGATTTAGCAGGTGACGAAAAATGATAGGTGTTATCTCAAATTCATCTCATAAATTAAGACAACCCTTTTCTAACCTAGATAAGCTCTAGTCAGACCAAGTAAAGGTACCTGAGTGAGCCCAAACATATTTGGCTCAGTCAAGATAATTTTTAATGATAATTAAAGGAGAATATTAGGCTCAATCGTGTGCTAGCATGATTTTCTTGAACCTAATTGAATCTAATTCAAATCAATTGACCTGGGTTAGTCCAATTGATGATATCCAGATCCAAACCCTTATTTCTATGATCTAATTAGGTTCAGTTAAGTATGATAATGAGATATGTCATGATCTTCATCATCGACATCATCAAAATACCTTTCGATGGATCAAAACTTTTCTGATTCAGACAACTAGTATTATTGATAATCTAAATCATTCTATTTGCTCTCAAAATCCACCAGTGACACCTAGCGATATATCATGGCAATCCATCAGAGCTGAAAATGAATCTCTCAGTGTAGTTACTTATGTGGTTAAGTTCTTCTATCTTGAGCCTCGATCGGATTAGGGTTAAGGTGAACTCGTCAAAACCTAATATCTGTCATATGATTAATCGGTTGATTCAGGTCCAATGTGAAAATCTTAATAGAAACACTTTTTATTATTTCACTCTGCCATGGCCATGGGCTTATCGACTTGATTCTCGTGATCATCATAGGGCTACTCCTCATCTACCGAGGTAGATAGATTCCCACTTGGTGCAATCCAATTCCTACAATGAACATGCCATAGCCAACATACACCTCAGGATTCCGAATGGCTAGGAGATCGAGTCATGGTGTAGTCAAAATATAACACCCTCAAGGTGAACTGTCGATGCACCTTAGGTCAAAGAACCAGACACACCTCTACAGCTTCGAGCTAGTCATCGATGAGAAGGTAGACTTCCTAATGACTGCTCGAGGTGGTCACGCTCAGTGCCCTCATTCTCTAATGAGTACCTATACTCTCGCTCCGATGTCTCTGCACCGTAGACTCAAGATTCATCTACTATAAAGAAGCAATTGTACACCAACCTTTCGGATCAATCACCATCCTCATGATGATCCTACGGTCAGGAGCATTTTATGAGTTAATAATGAAAATTCATGTTTTAAATTTTCAACTCTTGAAAATAAAAATTATTATTGCCATTAACTTAAGGGATGTATCACAGGCACTAAATATACATTATGATAGAAAATAATCTATTTTATTATTTATAGTCAAAGTTATAATTTTGCCCTTAGAAGTGTATAACAAGTATCCATCAATTCTGGCTTCTAGGGCACACATATCTAACAAACTCCCATTTGACCTAAAGTCAATTGGCTACAAATCTAAGTCCCATCTTCTCAAGGTGGGCTTCAATCTTCTGCTGGTCCAACGGCTTTGTAAGTGGGTCTGTCACATTGTCTGCGAAGTCGACTCTCTTGACCTCGATATGTCCCTTCTTGAGGTAATCATGAATGAGGTGGTATCGCCGCTCGATGTGTTTGGATTTTTGGTGAGACCTCGGCTCCTTAGCAAGGACTATGGCACTATTATTGTCGTAGTATAAAGGAATGGCATCTGATGGCATCACTCTGATCTCTACGGTAAACTTCTTGTACCAGAATGCCTCCTTCGCATCTTTTGATGGAATCTGCTATTACTATCTATTTAGAACTCTTCCAATTGATAGCACTACCATTACGCACAAACAGATTCTCAGATGTCAACTTTTGATCATCTATATTGAACATAAAATTCGAGTCTGAATACCCCTAGACTTGGAGTTCTCCATTACCAAAAACCAAGAACATATCCTTAGTTCTTCTTAAGTACTTAAGGATATATTTCACAGAAGTTCAGTGTTCTTCACCTGGATTCGACTGATATCTGCTCGTGACACTCACAACATGGGCTATATTAAGTCGCGTGCATAGCATGGCATACATGAGGCTCCCTATTAAAGAAGCATAAGGGATCTTATTCATGCATTCTATCTTCTCAAGTATGCTAGGGCACATCTTCTTAGAGAGATGAATGCCATGTTTGAAGGGTACCAAACCTCTCTTGGAGTTTTCCATGCTAAACCTCTTTAGCACCTCCTCTATGTACTTCTTCTGTGAAAGACCTAGCATCCTATTGGGTCTATCTCTATAGACATTGATTCCAAGAATGAAGAATGCTTCTCCTAGATCTTTCATGGAGAGTTCTTTAGATAACCACATTTTAACCATGGTCAACATGGAAATATCATTCCCAATAAGGAGGATATCATCTATGTACAGTATGAGGAAGACAATAGTGCTCCAACTGACTTTTTTGAAAACACATGGTTCCTCCTCATTCTTGATGAAATCCAATAATTTGATCACATCATTAAAACGAGTATTCTAGCTCTGAGATGCTTGCTTAAGTCCATATATGGATCTTTGCAGCTTGCATACTTTGTGATCAGTATCATTGGATGTGAAACCCAGTGGTTGTTCCATATAGATATCTTCCTCAAGATATCTATTTAAGAATATCGTTTTCACGTCCATTTGCTATATTTCATAATCAAAATAGGCTGCAATAGCAAGCAATGTGTGAATGGATTTAAGCATGGCTACTAGCAAAAAGGTATCCTGATAGTCAATGCCTTCGTGCTGACTATAACCTTTTGCCACTAATCTGGCTTTGAATATCTCTACATTTCCATCTGCACCAATCTTTCTCTTGTAGATCCATTTACACCCAATAGGTACTATACCTTTTGGTGGATCTACCAACGTCCAGACTTGGTTTGATGTATCAAGTCAATTTCTAACTTCATTGCCTCTAACCATTTCTTGGACTGGATATCTAATATCATCTCATTATAGCTTTTGGGATCATCACCATGAGCTCCATTACCTACGAGGAACATTTTCTCTACTTTCTCTAAAATAGTACCTAAGTACCTCCCAGGGGGATGGGAAACTCTTTTCGATCTTCGAGGTGGAAGAGGTAGTAATTGTATTGGCTCAACCTAATTTGGTTCCAAATGGTCCTTAGCTCTTTACTCTTGGGAGACTTTCTCCTCTAGCTTGATCTTCTTTCCAATGCTGCCATCTTGAATAAACTATTTTTCAAGAAAGATGGCATGTTGACTTACAATTATATTATGATCTTCTGGAATGTAGAAATAATATCCTAATGACTCTTTAGGATATCCTATGAATCGAGCTCTAAAATACTTATAATCTAACTTGTCCGCTTGTTGTCTTTTGACATGAGCCGGACAACCCCAAATTCTGAGATGACTCAGACTTGATTTTTTACCATGCCATATCTCATACCGTGTCATAGAAACGATTTTAGAAGGAACCCTATTCAGTAAATATATAACAGTTAACAAACTATATCCCAAAAAAAATTAAAAAGGTTTGTGAAGCTCATCATGGATCGGACCATATCTAATAGGATCCAATTTCTCTATTCTGAAATTTCGTTGAGTTGAGATATTCTAGGTGGAGTCCATTGAGAGACTATGCCATTCTGCTTGAGATAGTCCAGAAATTTTTGACTAAGATATTCAGCTCCTCGATCTGATTGAAGAATCTTAATGAATTTTTTAGTTTGCTTTTCTACTTCATATTTAAATTCTTTAAACTTTTCAAAGGCTTCTGACTTGTGTCTCATAAGATACACATACCCATATTGAGATAAATCATCAGTGAAGGTTATGAAGTAGATAAAATTATCTCTAGCCGACACATCAAATGAGCCGCACACATCAGTATATACTAGGGAAAGTAAATCTGTGGCCCTTTCCTCATGTCCTACAAAAGGAAGTTTAGTCATTTTATCATGATGACATGATTCACAAATTGGATAAGACTCGGAAGTCAATGGACTCAATTGCCCGATTTTCTTCAATTTGTTAATCCTATCTTCTGCTATATGACCTCGTCTACGGTGCCATAGATACCTATCATTTGAACTATCCCTAGATCATTTTGATTTTATGGCATTCACATTTTGCTCGATATTAAAAAGAGATGCATCAATATGTAACTGGTAAAGGTCGTTAATAAGAAAACCACTTGCAATTTTATTTCTTTCATAAAGAATATTACAATGGTCCTTAAGAAAACTAATTATATAGCCTTCTTATGCTAAACATGAAATAGAAATCAAATTTCTACTTACTGTAGGCACATAATAACAATCCCTAAATACTAAATCTAAACTAGATGGTAGTCGAAGAGGGTAGGTTTCTACGGCCACAGCAGCAACTCTTGCTCCATTTCCAATGCGTAGGATCATCTCACCATCCCTCAACCTCCTACTATGCTCAAGATCCTGCATGGAAGTGCATAAATGAGCACTAGAACCAGAGTCAAGCACCCAACTAGATGCAGAAGAAATCATAAGGTTAGATTCAATAACGAGCATACATCCAGAAGGACCTACCTCCTTATTCTTCAGGGTGGCCAGGTATGAAGGGCAGTTCCGCTTTCAGTGGCCATAAGTGTTGCAATGGAAATATTTTCTTTTGTCAGCAACCTTCTTTTTTAACTCTGCCTTCATTTTCTTTCCTCCTTCCATCTTCTACTTTTTCACAGACTTCTTCTTATTTCCAAAAGAATTTCTCTTAGAAGAAGTTTATTCCATAGCAAATACTAAGCCTTTAGAACATTTCATTGAATGCTCAGTAGTAACCAGCATGTTCAAAAGCTCGGCTAGAGTATTTTAAAGTTTTTGCATATGGTAGTTCATAATAAATTGCCCATAAGCATCAGTCAAGGATTGTAGAATTATATCATTCTACAGATCCAGGTCCAACTTCACTTCGAGCTTGTCAAACTCTTCCATATCCTTGATCATCATCAGACAATGATCTTGGACTGACTGTCCATCATGCATTTTAGCCTTGAATAATCATTTAGTGATCTGATATTTGGCTGCGCGATTCTGTTCACCAAACATCTCTTGTAGGTGAGCCAATATTTGATGGACAGTCCTGATATCTTTATGTTGGCACTGAAGCTCATCAGACATCGAGCTGAACATATAGTATCTAGCCTTGTTATCTTCGTTCATCCACTTATCAAGAGATGCTCTCTATTTAGTGGATGGACGAACTGGTAAGGTGGGAGGATCCAGATCCAATACATGAGTTAACTTCTCGAAATCCAAAATGATTTTGAAGTTCTAGACCCAATCCTTGTAATTGGATCCGATCAGTCTATGGGTGTCCAAGATACGTGCTAGTGGGTTGGATGCAAACATTTTCCTATAGAGAGTCAAAATTTCTAGTTAGATATTATATTTAAGACTAGATCAATTTATTTAGAAGTTTAATTTTTAAACAAATTAGCTCCCACTATTTTCTTGGATCTCTACACTCCCTCTATAGAGATGTGAAAATCTTCACGATTAATGATTTCTAGTGGGTGGTGCGGTCTCACCAACTGACTCATCGCCTCACCTAACAGTTATTGATGATGGGTTAGCCAATGAGTGAACAACTCTTGTTCAATGATTCTCTAATCATGGTGCACCCAAACTTGGTCTCCAATTCATGGATCTCACCATATCAAAAATATTGATCCACTCCTTAGTTAAGTCTGACCAACCATTTACATAGATTGGATTCGTAATTGGGTCTCTCACCATATCAAAAAAAATAAGCCCAATTTATCCTCCAGCCCGTAGCATCCAATGCCTAATAGACATGATTACATCTTTTCGGTGCAACTGAACCACTATGACCAGTCGAGAACAATCAACCTCGAAAAGGGCCCGTATATCTATAATGGTGGAAGACCTTAGACTTAATCTTTTCTTAGCAAGATTTGCTTTAGGTCTCTTTAAACATGACTTACAATAGCCATAACAATTTTGACTAACCAAGTGGCATGGGTTAGCTTGGATTGTTAACCACCTTAGATCAGGACTGGGTCGACAAATATGGTCAGGTAAGTGAGATCGATGGAAGGGATAAGCCATTAACTCGATAAGAATGCATTCAAGTCGAGTAGCTCCCAATTAAAAACCAGTCAGTCGTATCTGCCAGACTTATCTTAGACACCAAATTGTTAAGCTAGAACTAATCAGATTAGCCTACAATCCAGACGCTAACCACTGAGCCTAATTAGATCTTAGCTTAATCGATCACTCATGTGATTCGATCTTGATCCAAACTTAATCCTATTAGGCTGGTCAATTTAAGCACTCTTGATCTCATCTAACCAACTCTTGATTTGGTTTGATCAATCGTTAGACCTAATTGAGCTACCCAAGCCCGAACCCAATTTTGTGAATATGTCTTAAATCTAAAAATTTTTAATTTTTAGGCTTAACATATTTCATAATCTTATTTCTTAATTATGTTTAGGGTTCACAAACATAAAACATGTAAATAAAATCTTAGAGTTTCAGAATCTAGGGTTTTGCAGAAAATAAGTTTTAGGTTTCTGATTATGGATGAATGTGCAGCACCCCTACACATCATAAGAATACCCCATCGAATGAAAGGAGAGGGCATTTTAAACCCTACACTATTCTTATGATCGGACGGCCAAGGAAAATGCCTTAATCAGAAATATAAAAACTACAAAACTAGTTAGATCTACATTATATATCTCATATATAAAAATTGATCTAACTATAAACATATTTTGTATATATCTTAATGTATCATATCATGCATATTTTTAGATCTAAATTATCTCATAATTATCTAAAAAATTAAATTTAAATTGATCATATCAAAATAAATTTTATTTTAGATAATTATGTAGAACTATTCTACAACTAGTCTAAACATGCATTCATCATATCTCATATGAAAAAAAATTAAATAACTTTATTTTTTAATTTTTAGATCTTATTATAATATTTATAATATCAAAAAATAATTAATAAATATATCTAAAAAATATAACTAATCAAATTAAATTATGATCATGCAAGACTATACATAGAACAATTCTATTCTACAACTAGTCATGCATCTTGTACAACTTAGATCTAAATTTTTTAATTTTTTAATTTTTTTAATTTTAGATCTAATCACATCTTATGTGATCTTTAAAATTATCTAATTATTAGATCAAAATAAATTAAAATTAGATCTAATACAATCTGGCTCTGATACTAGTTGAAGGGAAAATTCTATTTTTCAGATCAGATTCGTTTAGATCTGATTGGATCAAGAGAGATATTACAAAAATTTTTCTCTTGATTCTAGATCAGATCTAAGAAATAAAAATAAAAGATAAATTAAATTTTAGTTAATTTTATGTTGTAGCGGGTAATCAGATTACCCTATGATGATCCTGATGTCTCCTTGAGGTTCTAGATCTAGCCACGCAAGTGCCTAGCCTCTATCGGTGTCCACTCGGATAGGATCTAAAGATCTTCTCCTTCTTTATCACTTATCCAAATATCATATCTGGATCTGATTTGGAAGATCTTCAAAACTTCTTTTGAAGATCGGGTGTCGTCTCTTGTAGTAGTGCTGCCTTCTTCCTTTCTCGTTGCCTTTCTCTTGTTTGGATCGCACCAAGCTGAAGCCCAAAGATTCTTGAGCATAGATAGGAGAGAGAGGACCTGAAGATGGAACGGAGGAGGAAGAGGAGCAGCCTTGTGGCATGGGCAATGGGCTAGAATCTAAATCCTAGGTGCAGATAGGGTTTATATAGACCCTACTGCGCCATGCAGTGCCACATCATCCTAGCCAATCACGGCCTTTTATGAAATTAGATATAAATCTTATTGATGGAATAACATCATCTGATCCAATCAGATGAGAACCCCTCTGAATCATCCTTAGATAGCGCCAAGACTGGTCAAAGACAAGTCTTTGGCGCTACCTAGGTAGAAACCTCGAAGCAACCTAGAGTCCCATTTGTTTGGGACTCCAGGCATCACTATCCATGGGCGCACGCCTCCCTAGGCATGTGCCCCTTATCAAACTACCTTTTAGCAGGTGGACTGGTCCAAATATTCTCTCCTATGATGGCTTGACACATCTGCAGATGTCTAAGTATCAAAGATCAACGTTTGACCAAATGTTCGAAACAGGATTTAGCAGGTGATGGAAAATGGCAGGTGTTATCTCAAATTCATCTCATAAATTAAGACAATCCTTTTCTGACCTAAATAAGCTCCAGTCAGACCAAGTAAAGATAGTTGAGTGAGTCCAAACATATTTAGCTCAGTCGAGATAACTTTTAATGATAATTAAAGAAGAATATTAGGCTTAATCGTGTGCTAGCACGATTTTCTTGAACCTAATTGAATCTAATTTAAATCAATTGATCTGGGTTAGTCCAATTAATGATATCTAGATCCAAACCCTTATTTGTGTGACCCGTTAGGTTCAGTTAAGTATGGTAATGAGATATGTCATGATCTTCATCATCGACATCATCGAAACACCTTCCGATAGATTAGAACTTTTTTGATTCAGACAACTAGTATGATTGATCATCTAAATCATTCTAATTACTCTAAAAATCCACCAATGATACCTAGCAGTATATGGTGGCAATCCATTGGAACTAAAAACGAACCTCTCGGTGTAGTTACTTGTGTGGTTAAGTTCTTCTATCTTGAGCCCTGATTGGATTAGGGTTAAGTTGAACTTGTCAAAACCTAATATCCATCATATGATTAATCATTTGATTCAAGTCCAATGTGAAAACCTTAATAGAAACTCTTTCTATTATTTAACTTTGCCATGGCCATGGGCTTATCATCTTGATTCTCATGATCATCATAGGGTTACTCCTCATCTACCGAGGTAGATAGATTCTCTCTTGGTGCAATCCAAGTCCTACAATGAACATGCTATAGCCAACGTACACCTCAGGGTTCCAAATGGCTAGGAGATTGAGTCATGGTGTAGTCAAAATATAACAACCTTAAGGTGAACTGTTGATGCACCTCAGGTTAAAGAACCAGACATACAATTGCAGCTTCGAGCCAGTCATCGATGAGATGGTAGACTTCCTAATGACTGCTCGAGGTGGTCACGCTCAGTGCCCTTATTCTCTAACTAGTACCTGTACTCTCGCTCTAGTGTCTCTACATCATAGACTCAAGACTCATCTACTATAAAGAAGCAATTGTACACCAACCTTTCGGATCAAGTACCATCCTCATGATGATCCTATGGTCAGGAGCATTTTATGAGTTAATAATGAAAATTTATGTCTTAAATTTTCAACTCTTGAAAATAAGAATTATCATTACCATTAACTCAAGGGATGTATCATAGACACTAAATACACTTTATGATAGAAAATAACCCATTTTATTATTTATAATCAAAATTATAATTTTGCCCTTAGAAGTGTATAATAAGTGTCAGCCAATTCTGGCTTCTAGGGCATACATATCTAACACTTTCTGATGAGTTTCTCATATATCTAGGAGAGAATGAAATTCTCTCCTAATGAACTCCTCCTGGAACACCACAGCATATTGGTGTGTTTGAAAGGTGGAATCGAACTCTGTTAGACATGGTCTGATCCATGTTAGGATTTACCAGCTTGCCGATATCCTTCTAGAGATATGCACTTGAATCGGCTTGTTATCTATTAAATAGGATTCCAGGTAAGTCTGTAGTTAAAACTCCATATGAGATATGGATAGGGCATAAGCCAGCACTTTCACACCTTAAGATTTGGGGGTACTCGGCTTATGTCAAACAGTTAGTTACAAACAAACTTGGACCTAGGTCTGATAAGTGTACATTCATAGGGTACCCAAAAGAGACTAAAAGATACTATTTCTACCATGCTGATGAACAAAAGGTGTTCGTCAGCCTTAAGACAATATTTTTGGAAAAGGAGTTTCTTGATGAAGGAACTGTTGCCTCTAAGGTTGAACTTGATGAAGTTCAATAGGTAGAAAGTCTGACATAGAATGTTGAATCTAAGTCGGATTTGATCAGATCAGATCCGAAGCCTAGTGAACCCGCACCATTAAGGCGATCCGGTAGAGTACCCCGCCATCCAGATAGATACTATGGATTCTTGGTCCAGGATGGTGATCCCATCAAACTCAATGAGAATGATGAGGATCTAATCACTTATATGGATGCGATGCAGAGTCCCAACTCTGAGAAATGGCTAGAAGCCATGAGATCTAAAAAGGATTTCATGAAGGTCAATGATGTATGGACATTAGTTAACCCACCTAAAGGGGTTAAACCCATTGGGTGTAAATGGGTCTTCAAAAGAAAAATGGATGCAGACGGAAAGGTGTAGAACTATAAAGCCCATCTAGTTGCCAAGAGATATCGTCAACGTTATGGTATTGACTATGATAAGATGTTCTCTCCTATGGCAATACTCATGTCCATTCGGATCATGCTTGCCATTACTGCCCATTTGGACTATGAAATCTGGCAGATGGATGTGAAGATAGCTTTCTTAAATAAGAGCTGATCGAAGAGGTGTATATGATACAACCTGAAGAATTCACATCCACAGATGAATCTAAGGTGTGCAAGCTTCAGAGATCCATTTATGGATTGAAGCAGGCATTTCAGAGTTGGAACATGCATTTTGATAAAGTGATCAAACTGTATGGTTTTGTTAAGAATAAAGAAGAACCTTGTATTTACAAATGGATAAATAGTCCAGTAGTGGTATTCTTTATTTTGTACGTCGATAATATTCTCTTAATCAAAAATGATATTCCCGCACTACAAGAAATAAAAGTCTTGTTGTCATCACAGTTCTCCATGAAGGACTTAGGTAAAGCATATACATCTTAGGGATGAAGATGTATAGAGATAGATCTAAAAGGATGCTTGGTATATCTCAGTCTACGTACATAGAAACTATGCTGAAGAGGTTCAGCATGGGGAATTCTAAAAAGGGCTATCTTTCGATAGGCCAAGAAATTTCTCTCTCTAAGAAGGATTGTCCAACAACTATTGAAGAGAGAGAGCATATGACTAGAATTCTATATGCTTCGATAGTGGGATCTATTATGCATGTAATGACATGTACGAGACCAGACGTGGCATACTCACTAGGAGTAGTGAGTAGATACCAGTTATATCTCAACCAAACCAATTTAGGTCAAAACTTGCTAACCCGATTTGATCAATTAGAACACTTTCTAATTAACAATCAAATTAAACTCTTTAATTCGATCAAACCCATAAGATAAGATTGACGTCTAGCAACATATCATGTCTACTTGAAAGATATAAAATTTTGGTAGAAATACCAAAAATATCCTTTAATGGAAAGTTATTATGCAATAGGATCTTTCAATCATCCTTCATCTCAAATATGACTATGGATATGGAATTATGTCAAATTCATTTTCATATTTATTTTTCTTCCAATCATATGATGATGATTCAATTAATGAAATATTAGAAATTATTTCTAATTTTCATCCTACTTTGATCAAAGTCTTTCTAAATCATCATTCGGTTAAAGTAAGTAGGATGCGATCTCCTCTTACTAGGAGTGGTTGATTCCTTGTTGACCTACTCAAAATCTCCATATGCAATCCACCATATTCAGATCACCCCATACATGTCTAAGTCATGAATAAGTATGAACCAAAATATGGATTCATGCATACAAGATTCTATTGTAGTCTCAGGTCAAAGGATTACATGCATAACTTCTACTATAAGAACCATCTATTGATATGTAGATAAGACTCCATTAGATGTTTTCAAGTTGGATCAATTCAGCGAACTCATTCTCTAATGAGCACCCATATCCTTGTATTAGTGTCATACACAAGTGATAGTGAGATCAATCATCCTTTCCATCAAGCATGCATAGGATGTGCCAGTCTAACCAAAAATATTGATCTCCAACTCAGTGTTCCATCGATCAAAAATATTTTAGATTAGAATTTTAAGATTTTAGGTCTCACACGTATAATCTTATCACAACCCTAAAATCATATCTATAATTTATGGGATTCATCATAATCTTAAATAAATAATTAAGATGTAGCATATGATGAAATAAATGCTTTTATTTATTAGAAAATGTCATTAAATGAGTTTAGAAGATAAAAGAATAGCCCATACAAATTTTGATTGGCTTGAGGGCCTATTCCTTTCATTGGTTAGATCAGATTTAGAGTCCAATGTACCTACATTATTAAGATGATCTGATAGAGTACCGCATCAATCGGATAGATACTATGGTTTCTTGGTTTGGGATGGTGATCCTATCGAACTCGATGAGAACGATGAGGATCTGATCATCTATATGAATGCAATACAGAGACTTAATTTTGAGAAATGGCTTGAGGCCACGAAATCTGAGATAGAGTCTATAAAAAGTCAATGATGTGTGGACATTTGTTGACCCATTCGAAGGGTTTAAAACCATTGGATGTAAGTTGGTCTTCAAAAGAAAAAGAGGCACAGACAGAAAGGTGAAGACCTATAAAGATCGTCTGCTTGCCTAGAGGTATCGTCAATGTTATGTTATTAACTATGATAAAATATTCTCTCCTGTGGCAATGCTCAAATTCGTTCGAATAATTCTTGTGATAGCTGCCCATCTGGATTATAAAATTTGGTAGATGGATGTGAAGACAGCATTTCTAAATGGAGAGCTAACCGAAGAGGTGCATATAATACAACCTGAGGGGTTCACATCTATAGATGAGTCTAAGATATGCAAGCTCTAGAGATCCATTTATGGATTGAAGCAGGCATCTCGGAGTTGGAACATATATTTTGATAAGGTGATCAAAATGTATGGCTTCATTAAGAACGGAGAAGTGCCTTGCATTTACAAATGGGCAAATGGTCCAGCAGTGGTATTCCTTGTCTTGTATGTGGATGACATTCTCTTAATCAGGAATGACATTCCCGCACTACAGGGAATAAAAGTTTGATTATCATCTCAATTCTTCATGAGGGACTTGGGTGAAGCATCCTACATCTTAGGGATGAAGATCTATCAGGATAGATCTAAAAGGATGCTTAGGTTATCCCAGTCCACGTATATAGATACGATGTTGAAGAGGTTCGGTTTGGAGAATTCTAAAATGGGCTATCTTCCGATAAACCATGAAATTTTTTTCTCTAAGAAGGATTATCTGATAACTCCTAAAGAGAGAGAGCGTATGAGTAAAGTCACATATATTTTGGTAGTGGGATCTATCATGTACGCCATGACATGTACAAGATCAGTGTGGCATACTCGCTAGGAGTAGTGAGTAGATCCCAGTCTAATCCTAAAGAAAACAATTGAAAAATAGTTAAAGACATTCTTAAGTATTTGAGAAATACTAAAGATCAATGATTGATTTATGGTGAGTCAGATCTGAAACTTATGGGGTTTATAGACTCTAGCTTTCAATTTGACCATGATAACAGCAGAAGCATATTGGAATATATCTTTACTCTGAATGGTCGGGCCATATGTAAAGAAAAAAATGCTATTTCCAAGCACAGGATCATTCAGATATGATATTAAGATTAAAATAAAATTAAATCTAATTTAATTTTATACCTTATTTTGGGTAATCAGATTATCCTGTGATGATTCTGATCTATCCTGAGGTTTTAGAAGGAGCTACGCATGTACCTGGCCTCTACCGATATTCACTCGAATAAGATCTAGACATTTTCTCCTCATGAATCTTTTCTCTAAAGATTAGATCTGGATCTGATCTAAAGAATCTTCAAAACAATTTGAGAAGGCTGATTGTCTGTCTCACGAACACCATCATGTAGATGCTAAAATCTTCTCAATAGTAATTGGATCTTCTTCTCAAATTTATTTCCAACCTTTGGCACTTATAAGAAGGGGAGAGAGAGGATCAGAGAGGGCATGGAAGATGGAAGGGGTGACAGCCTTTTGGGCATGGGAAAATATTTCTTACGTTACATCAATATGGTGTGAGAGGGGTTTTTTTATGTTATGTGCCATCTAAGACTCCTAAGTGATCAAGCAACTTGTTTGCCTGATTACTTATGACTCCTACTTGATAGCCCACATCCCAAACTTGATCTTCAAAAATTTTATTCACCCAAAACAATTCCCAAAGTGGCATGAAGAAAGGATGAGGAGGAGTCCATGGCGCATGGGACTCCTCCCTTCAAGAGTTTGATCCAAATCAAACTCTATCATAATTTAGTCAAAACTTCACCATAAATCATGAAATTTGGCACATCTATAGAATTTCTTGAGCCCAACCATATATCCAAAAATTAGACAAATTAATTTCTAGAGAATTTTCTAGAAGCCTATGATCAGGTGACCTTCAATTCTCTAAATTAGGTCAACTTTTGACCCTAGTCCAATTTGACTATAAATGGATTTAATTTCTATAGTTAATCTAACTTGGACTTATTTCAGTTAGATAAAAATAAACCCATTCAAAATACATGAATGATTCAAATCAAATTTGACTTAATTGCGATGAATCAAAAAGATTATATAAGTAGAAAGTCAGGCTCAATCATGTGCTAGCATGATTACCTTGAACCTGGTTGGATCTAATCCAAATTAATCAAACTGGATTAGCTTAATTGATGACATCCAAATCCAAACTCTTGTTTGTGTGATCTAGTTAGGTTTAGTTCTGTATGGTAATGAGATATGTCGCGATCTCTATCATCGACATCATCGAAACACCTTTTGATGAATCAGAACATTTCTCATGCATACAATTAGAATGATTGATCATCAAAATTATTCTAATTGCTTTCAAAATCCATTAGTGACACCTAGCAGTATGTGGTAGCAATCCATTAGAACTAAAAGAAAACCTCTTGGTGTAATTATCTGTGTGATTGGATTCTTCTATCTTGAGCTCCGACAGGATTAGGATTAAGGTGAACTCGTCAAACCCAATATCTATCATATGAATTAATAATTTGATTCGAGTCTAATGTAAAATCCTAATAGAAACTCTTTCTATCATCTTCACTCTACCATGGCCATGGGCTTAAGTACTCAATCTCATGATTATCATAGAGCTGCTTGTCATCTACGAAGGTAGATTGATCCTCTATTGGTGCAATCCAATTCCTACAATGAACATGCTATAGCCAAATACATCTTAGGATTTCGAATGGCTAGGAGATCGAGTTATAGTATAGTCAAACTATAACACCCTCAAGGTGAGCTATCGATACATCTCAGGTCAAAGAACCAGACACACCACTACAACATCGAGTCAATTATCGATGAGAAGGTAGACTTCCTTATGATTACTCGAGGTGGTCATGCTTAGTGCCCTCGTTCTCTAACGAGTACCTATACTCTTGCTCTAATGTCTCCATGCCATAAACTTAAGACACATCTATCATAAGAAAATGATCGTATGGCAACCTTCCAGATCAATTACCATTCTCATGATGATCCTACGGTCGGGAGCAGTTTATAAGTTAATTATGAAAATTCATTTCTTAAATTTTTAACTCTTAAAAATATGAATTATAATTATCATTAACTCAAAGGATGCATCATAGATACTTTTAAATACACACTATGATAGAAAATAACCTTTTTATTAATTTATAGTCTAAATTATAAAATTATCCTTAAAAATGTATTACAAGTATTTAGCCAATCTAGCTTCTAGGGCACACATCTTACAATATGCTTGAAGAGTTTCAAGTAGCATACTATGGTAGACTCTATTTATGAAGTAGAGTATATCCAATATCAGATGCCACGAAGAAAGCTATGTAGCTGAGGAAGTTCATCATCGAGCTTGGAGTAGCACCCTCCCTTGATGGTCTGGTTCTACTTTTCTGTGATAGCACTAGTGCCATAACTCAGATGAAGGAATCAAAGGCACACTAGCAGATGAAGCATATTTTGCACCACTTTTATCTAGTTTGAAAGATCATGGATTGAGATGACGTCGACCTTCAGAAGATCGATGGACAAGAGAATCTGATCAACCCCTTCACTAAAGCCCTGATGATAAAGGAGTGCGACAACCACAAGTCAAAGATGGGTATTAGATACTGTGCCAAGTGACTTTAGGACAAGTAGGAGTTGTTGAAAAATGTGTCCAAAGCCAATTGTTAGCCTATTTAGGGATGATCAATGTTATAATTATAATTGATTTATTAACGAATAAAATAATTCTTTTAGCATTTTTATCATAAGTTTTCATCTTCGAATGAACTTCATTATTGTGATGAAGTTCTTAGGACTGTTTAGGTTCAATAAAGAGAGGATTTATCGATTAGTCCTTAAAATAGTTTACAACTAAATGATAGACTGTTAATAAGGATGACAACATCTATTGAGCATAGGTCACTGTGTGCCATATATGTTGGTTGTCCTCTTAACCAAGGAGTGTGGAGATACTGGTATGGCATATAGATGAGATGTAGGGATACATCGTCACTGAATGTAACCAACTTCAGAGCATTCTGCTATTGAGAATATCTTTGATGGGATATAGGTATAAGTGTCTCTTAGACCTGAGATCACCTCAGTGGCTTGCAAGTAACTCACTATGCTTTGGCATCGGATTAAATAAATTTTTAATTCAGTAATAGAAGATTTTTGGGCAGAGTCAAGTACTTGCATAGTCGGTGTATGATCAAGATGGGATTGACCACTCCAAGAGTTGGAGAAGAATGTATCACTGTATTTCAATATAGTAAAATCTTGACCTGGATAATCCATGACATGGATTTGATTTTTTGAAATACAATGTGGACAGCTTAATCAGAGTTGATAGTTAAACTCTAAAGTATCTTACGAGCATTTTGCTCAAGAGAATGAATTATATGGAAACTATATCTATATGGGTTCTAAGAATGTTGTTCTACACATTCGACCTATCTGGCCATCAGGTACCATTGCTAGATGGTCACTTTGATTGGTATAAAAATTTATTTCTATGCTACCAGCTTAGGTTCGGACCTATGGGGCCATACACATTAGAGTTAATAATCTGATCGGATGGTTGATCAATGATTGAGAATCGTTTTAGGATTAAATGATCAATACGATTGATGTTTACCCTAGTGCAAATATTGCTAGAGGATCAATTAGCAATTTGATTGCTAATTAACTTAATTTGATTAAGTCAAAGGGTTGAGATTAAGTCTATTTAAATATAATTTAATTAGATTTAGTTTGAACTTGATTGGATTAAGTCTAATTGGTATATTGGATAAGCCAAGTGCAAGGAAGAACTAGTCCTAGTCCATCTAGGACTTGAGTCAATCTAATTTTTCAATTTGATTAGAAAAATAAATTAAAATTTAATTTAATTTAATTTAATTTAATAAAATTCTTAATTGGGTTAGGACCCAAATTAATTGGGTTGACATACTTCTAGTTTAATTTGGTTTGAGAAACCATTTTTGACCAAGTTATATATGGAATCCTAGTAGGACTAGGATTCCCAACCTTGTGCCATCTAAAGCCCCACGCCCCACCTACTCACCTTCTTAAGAGTTCTTGTGTGACAAAAACTCTCAACAAGCCAGTAATCCCATTGGAGTGCCCCTTGCTCTCCCTTCTATTCTGTATTGAAATTAGTTTGTGAACCAAGTCAAATTTGGAGAGTTGTTTTGAAATCAAACTCTATTTGATAGAGTTTGTTGCAAACAAAATTCCTCCTTTCCTATGATGCCCACACTTCTAGATTTTCTCTAAAATTTTTGGTGGAAAAAGGAGACATTTTGTGCAAAAGAAAGGGGTGGTCCACACCAAAAACAAAGGAGGGGGCTCCCAAGAGTTGGGTGCCTCTTGATCTTGCCGATTTGGATATTCCTATTCTACGTTATTTGACCTAGACAAGGATTCCTCCATATCTCATTATTTAAAGAGAATTTTAGGCTAATTTTTTCATGATTTCTAGACCATTGAGAGGGATCTTACATGTGTGAAAATTAAAAAGAGAGACCCTTAGGGCATGAGGATTTCATAGACACCCAATCTAGGTATCTAGGTGAGAGAAAAAAGACAGAAAAGGAGAATCTTCTTCTAGATTCTTTTGCTTTTCCCTTTCTCCTACCTCCTCCTTGAGATTTTTTGAGTAATTATTTTAGATCAAAAGTACTTCTTTCTTTCTCTTCTAAATTTTTGCGAGTGGTCCAAGTCTTGAAGAAAAAGCAACCGGATCAACCATCGAAGAAGGTCCAGCAATAGTACTAGCATACGCGGCTGATTTTTTGCATCGGACTTCAATCCTTAAGCCTGGATTGGAATATATCTATACAGAGGTCGATGTATGTGTAAGCTCAGAACTTTAATCCTTAAGCCTGGATCAGCAAGTTAAAATGTCTAAACTTGATAGGTAATATGCATCTGATTCTATGTTATATATATCTATATAGTATCTTAGTGTAGATCATGTTCCAATGGTGATCAACATGTCTTTTAACTCTAATCATTATTTAATTTTTTATTTAATTTTATTTTATAATCAATAATAATAGAATCTTACGATCTAGAGGGGTTCTCTAGTTTTCTTAATGAATAAATTTTGATTAATTCTTTAATCTTTCGTTGCCTAGATCTAAAAATTTTTAAAAGAATATAGGCCTAGGAATACCTAGAGTTTGGTTCCCTTCACCCACGCCATCATCTCCTGATTTTTTGCAAATGAAATCAACTTCCTCTTCCTGAATCTTCACACGAAGCCCGCTCTTTGTTCTCCATTCTCTCCTTATATGGAATAATAGTTGTGACCAATCAACAAGAAGGAGTTGAGTTGATTTAAATTGTTATGACGATAGTAATTTTAAGTCAAATTAAAAACTCTTCCTTAATTTTTGGTTGCCCACCACTCCCTATTTTTTTCTCAAAATTTTTATAGCTTTTAGAGGAGCTTTTGTGTGACAAAAGTAGGCTGGTCCATGTAGAGAAAAAAGGAGGGGGCGCCCAAGAGTTGGGCACCCCAAGTCTAACGCAATTTGGATATCACTTAACAAGGTAATTGACCTAGTCAAGGATTGCTCCATATCTCCATATATAAAAGGATTTTTTATTTAATTTTTTTTAATATTTTAGAGACATGAAAGGGCTATTGAGGTGTGGGAATAATTGGGAGAGAAAGGTCTAGGGCATGGGAATTGTAAAGATACCAATCAAGATATCTCGGTGAGAGAACAAAGAAGAAGAAGAGGGTCTTCTTCTAGGATTTTATTCTAGATTTTTTCCTCCAATTTTTTTGAGAGTTTTGAGAGTGTATCTAATCCAAAAAGTCTTCCTCCTTCTTTTTACTTATTGGAGAGTTCATGTTTTAAAGAAGAAAAAGATCTAGATCAAACTGTCAAGGAAGGATCAGCACAGTTAGCATAACCATGTTGATTTTTGGCAATCGAACTTCTGATCTATGACTAGGGCCTCATGTGGACCAACCTAATAGAGACTCAACATGTTGCACTTGAACAACAACCTCAGGCTTGGATCAGCAAGTTAAGAACTTGAATTTTCAATGGTAAGGTGATTTGATCTTCTTGTTACATATCTAGAATTAGATCTAGAAATTAGTCTATAATGATATGAATCAACATGTAGTTTTATAATATTTTAATTTTTGATTTAATAGCATGATATAAATCATATAAAGGATCTTAGGATATAGGATTTTTATATACTTATTCATAAAGTAATATGATTTGATTCATCTCTTCCACTATTAATTTTGAAAAGTTTCAAAGCTATCCTAGATACCCTAGATCAGTTTCTTCAATTTGGTATCGGAGTGTAGGTTATTTTATTACATGATTTATGCATGTTTAGATTATATTTTTATATTAGATCTAATTTATAATTTGATATTTAAAATTAAACTTAAAAATTATGATCGGACGAACTTAGGTTGTCTTGCTGTATGGGGTTTACCCCTAAGTTGGAAAGGTTATTCTAAAAATGCCGTTGCGGATCTAAAAAATTAGTCATAAAATTTTAGATCTGATCTAATAATTTTTATAATAATTTTAACCTACATGAATAAGTGTTTAGATTAGATCTAAAATAATTCATAATTTTTTATATATTGTACATAGTCCTAGATTGAAACCTACAACTAGTACTATTAGTGAAATGAGCCTACTCATTTTTAAAGTGAGTCGACCCATTTGGTGAATAGTCCTAGATTGTTACAAGAAATCTTTCAAAATTTTGAAAAATATTTTTGAAATGCCGAGCCCCAACCCTCAGTCTAAAAACTTAATTAAGAATTAAGTATGATGAATTAGGCTCTAGAATTATGAATTCAAAGATCCTAAGTCCATTGATCAAAAATATTGGATTATTGGGTAGATGAATTAGGTCTTATTAATTAAGGTTTAGACCTAAGGTTAGTTAAAGACATGAACTAAATTAGATGTAATTGATCAAATCTAATCAAATATTGAATTTGAAAAGGTTAAGGACTCTTAGATTCAATTAAATAGTTTTTATAGTTGTCAAGCCAATGCCTTTTAACAGGACTAAAATAGACTTTTGATTCAATGGCTTTATACGGTCAAACCCAAAATGTAGTTGAATCCAATTAAAACTAATGAACCAATGGTGTCCTAAAGAATTTGGCAGTCCAGACTAATGTTTTTAATTGGGAGCTACTCACACTAATTTCGATCTTTGATGAGTTAGTGGCATAACCGTTCCACTGATCTCACTTACTTGGCTATCCTGATGAATTAGGTTTTGATTAGATCACTTGATGATTTGGACTCACCTATGTCAATTAGGTAATCAGTATGACTGATTTAGATGCTTCCCTAATGCTAAGCTTTAATTAGGTCCTTTGATCTAATTTAGTGAAGTTAGTGAAAGGATCGAAATTGGCTGGTTCTCTTCTCTTCTTTCTTAAAATTAACTTAATTAAATCCTTCTAAAATTATTGATTTTTGAAAATAAAGATTACTTATGTGTCTGATACTAGATCATCTAGCCTCTCGTCACTTACATTAATACTCAATAGGTTCCTATTATGTATGGAAAATATAATTATATACCTTGGAAGGCCAAAAGGCCAATAATCGGATGCATTATGATGAGTAATGTTAACACAGCTAATGAAATTGTCATTCATAATATATTCTTGGTAGTAAATTTCTCAAATGGTGGTTAGGTGACCACCAAAGTTGGACTTAATCATTCATTGGTTAGATAGACCAAGTGTGGTCATGTTAATAGTTGGACCTAACCAGACCTTTTCAGTGGATGCCAAAGCCTACTAATTAGTGACTGGGGCAAAATTAAATTACTAAAAATTATTTAGAGAAATAATTGGTGATGAACGATCCTTAGATATACATGGGTTGACCAACCAAAATTGGGCTTATGTGCAGTCTATGTGGATTCTAGTACCCACTAAGGAATTAGGATAATTCTTCGAATTGGAGGTAAAGGCTACCATTTTGAATAAAATAGTTGAAGAACCTTTTGATTAAAGTCTAAATTTTTAGGTTTAATAAATTAATTACTAATTAGATTTTAGTTTTCCTTTATATAGTTATAGCCACTTTCCTTTCACTCCGATCATTCTTAGACAATGACAAGTTGGTGGAAAACATTGATAACTAGTACCGTAAGTTGAAGATTGTCTTGCTACATGAACAAATCTTATACATGTTGATAGATTCGGCACATGAGGAGCCAGTATCCGATGCACGTGGAATGGTCAAAGACACTTATCAGAAGTGGCTCAATGATCGAACCATGGTGCATTGTATTATATTGGCAGCCATGATTGATGAGTTTAGTTGTAGATTCGAGTCTGCTCAGCCAGAAGACATGCTTCAAGTGTTGAAGAGTCTTTTGGCACACCCGATGATGTTGAAAGGCACAAGACTAGTTGTGTCATCTTCAATGCCAGAATGAGGGATGGAGCTTAAAGAAAAAATCTGGTTTTTCTGCTGCAGGATGCATCTGATCGAATCTGATTTATAGCAGAATAATTTTAAAATTTTTCTATGATTCGATCAAATTTGAGAGTTCTCAAATCTGATTAGATTGATATAAAATTAGAAGTAAAATAAAAATAAAAATAGTGATAATAATTATCACCTAATCGGATAAACCATTTATCCATTGTGATAATCTGATGACTGATCCGAGATTCTGATTGAGTCATGCCGGTGCCCAGCCTCTATCGATGTCTGCTTAGGTTAGATCTAAAAGTCTCCTCCTTTTGGATCTGATCTCTAAAGATCAGATCTGATATCTTTCTGTAGAGCCTTCAAATCAAACATTGAGGGCTGCACATTCATCTCACGAACACCGTTGTTTCTCACTGATCTTCGCATCAATGAAACTTGATCTTTGCTCGTAGGTTTTATGCAACTCTTGGATATGGAGAAGAGGGAGAGGATCAGATGAGGGAGCGAGGAGTTGGAGATATGGCAGTGCTTCAACCATAAAAATGTTCTATGCATAATAAGCTTGCGTTGGCCCTTTAAATAGACAAACCAAAGCCCTTCAATGTGATTCTAAACAGGTCAAAGCAAAGAAGCCAGAAGGAACTCTTCTCATGATCTCCATGCCTACACTCCTTTTTTTAGATTTTGTTGCATAAAAAATGAAAGAATATGGCATGGAACCCCTTGGGATAAGAGGAAGTTGGCGTAAGATAACATCTCCTAAAGTTTGAAAATTTAAATTCTTTGACCTATTCAAATACCTTGGATGGATAACCCCAAACTTAATCTATCCTTATCCGAGGGGTGCACTCCATAAGGGGGATGTTCGCCCTCCTCTCCTCATGAACCTCCATCTGGGGGTGCGCGCTCCTAAGAAATCACTAGGGGGCGCACGCCACATCCTTCGATCCTGCAAGACAATGGTCAACCTTTGACCGCTTCACTTATTCCTATCTCATGGGATTTAAGACAAGCATTTTTCAAGTCCCATCCAATGGGATTTATGTTCAAAGTCCTAATCAAGTTAGAACAAGCCTTAATCAGATCAGACTCGACAGTCCAAATCAAGAAAAATCCATCTAGAATTTAGGGGAAGCTTGTCCAGAATTTCATCTCATGATTTTAGGACAAACCGTAATATGGCAAAGACAACCCTTATCTTATTCCCATCTTATGGGATTTAGGACAAGGTCTAGTCAAATCAAGATAAATTTCTATATAGTTTTCAGATGAATCTTATCTAAATAGTTTCAGAAATTAGCAGATCTTGTCCTATTTCCATCCGATGGATTAGGACAAGCCTAGATCAGGTTAGGACAAAACTTTTTTGATCTGGACAAGTTCCAATCAGACTAGGATAGAGCCATACAAGGCTCGTGAGTGAGTCAAATCCAATTTGGCTTAGTCAAGACAAAATAGAAGGAGAATAGAAGGAGAATATTAGGTTCAATCATGTGCTAGCATAATTTTCTTGAACCTAATTGGATCTAATCCAAATCAATCAAACTGAGTTAGCTCAATTGATGACATCCAAATCCAAATTCTTATCTGTGTGATCCAGTTAGATTTAGTTCTATATGGTAATAAGACATATCAAGATCTCCATCATCGACATCATCAAAATATCTTTTGATGAACCAAAACTCTTTCGAATTCATCCAATTAGAATTATCGATCATCAAGATAATTCTAATTGATCCCAAAATCTACCAGTGACACCTAGCAGTATATGATGGCAATCCATCAGAACCAAAAAGTGAACCTTTTGGCGTAGCTACTGTGTGATTGGGTTCTTCTATCATAAGCTCCTATGGGATTAAGGTTAAGATGAACTCGTCAAACCCAACACCCATCATATGAATGAATCATTCAATTCGAGTCTGATGTGAAACACTAATAGAAACTTCTTTCTATTATTTCATACTACCATGGCCATGGGTTTTAGAACTTGATCTCATGATCATCATAGGACCACTCATCTATCGAGGTTGATAGATCCCATCTTGGTGCGATCCAATTCCTATAATGAACATGCTATAGCCAACATACTGAAGGGATATCCTGATTTTTCAGATCAGGTTCGTTCAGATCTGATCGGATCAGGAGATATATTTCAAAATTTTCTCTTTGATCCAGATCAGATCTGGGATGCTTCAAATCTAATCTTTATTATTTTAATAATTAAAATAAATTTAGATAATTAAATCAAATTTAATTTACCTTAATCGTAGGTAATAATCCTATTACCTGGTTGATAATCCTGTAACAGTGGAAGGTTCTGGATCTAGCCACGCAAAGTGCCTAGCTCTACCGATAATCCCCAACTCGAGCTGGGATCTAAAGATCCTCTTCCTTCTCTATCACATCTCCCAAAAATTAGATTGGATAATAAATTTGGAGGATCTCAAAATATCTTTGAAGATCAACAGTTGTCTTTGGCAGCAGCGCAGCCTTCTAGCATTATCTGTCGCTTTTCTTCGCCTGGATTGCACCCAACTTGGATCCAAACTTCCTTTAGGCGTGGAGAGGAGAGGGAGTAAGATGGACTTGGCAATAGAGGAGGAGAGGAGAGGCAGCCTTGGGGCATGAGAATTTTCAATGCTTTTTGAGTTGGGGTGCAGGGTCTTATTTTATAGACTATGCGTGATCAACTCCCTTTCTTCCGGCAACCAATCACAACCCTTTGTGAAATCAGATGCTAAAATTCTGATTGTGAAAATAGAAAGTCCCTTGGATTCTCCTTAGATGTACCTAAGACATCAAACTTGGTTCTTAGGAGAGTCTAATCAGAATCCAAAAAGGAGATGGAAGTCCGTGGTCCAATAGGGACTCCTAGGCGCCTCCAACTTGTCACACCGCCAATGGGTGGCGTGCGCCCTCCTCCTTGCCAGGTTCTAGAAGGGGGATAATTCCACCAGCTCTTCAATAGGTGCATGACATGTGGACAGAAGTAAAGTTCAAGATCAACTATTGACCAAATGTTCGAAACGGTACTTTATCCAAGTCAGGAAAGAATGGGAGGTGCTACAATCAATTTCTTACTATAAATTAAGAACAACCCTTTTCTGACCTAAACTGAAGGCTTCAGTCAGACCAAATGAAGGCCTCTGGAGCACAAACATTTTTAGGCTCAGTCAGACAATATTTATGTATAAAAGAAGAATTATTAGGCCTTAATGTGAGCTAGCTAGCACCGATTTTCTTGAACCTAATTTGAAATCTAATTAATCAGATCAATTGATCTGGGATAGTCCACATATCGATGATACATTAGATTCAAACCCTTTGTATGACCCAGTTAGGTTCAGGTTAATATGGTAATGGATATGTCATGCATTCTATCATCGACATCATCGAAACCCTTTCCGAATAGGATTAGAACTTCTTTTGATTCAGACTTACACTAGAATGATTGATCATCTAAATCATTCTAATTCTCTACAAAATCACCAATGATGACACTAGCGTATATTGGTGGCAATCATCTGGAGACTAGAACTGGAACCTTCTGGAATGTAGTATCTTGTGGTTAAGTCTTCATATCTTGAAAGCTCTGAATGAGATTAGGGTTTAGTTGAACTGTCAACAAACCTAAGTATCCATCATATGATTATCATTTGGATTCAATTCTGATGTGAAACCTTAATAACAATCTTTCATTATTTCACTTCTGCCATGCCATGGGCTTATCGACTTGATTCTCGTGATCATCATAGGGCTGCTCTCTACACCGAGGTAGATAGAATACTTTTCCTTGTGCAATCCAGTTCCTTACAATGAACATGCTATGCCAACATACACTCAGGATTCCCAATGGCTAGGAGATCGAGTAATGGTGTAGTCAAATATAACACCTTCAAGGTGAACTGCTCGATGCACCTCAGGTCAAAGAACCAGACACAATGTAGCATCGAGCAGTCATTGACGAGATAGGTAGACTTTCCTAATGACTGCTCAAGGTTGGTCACGCTCAGTGCCCTCATTCTCTAACAGTACCTGTACTCTCGCTCTGGTGTCTCAAGCACTGTAGACTCAAGCTCATCTACTAGAAAGAAGCAATTGTACACAAGCCTTTCGGATCAATCACCATCCTCGAATGATCTATGCTCAGGGAGCATTTTATGAGTTAATAATGAAATTTCATTCTTAAATTTTCAATCTTGAAAATAGAATTATTTTGCACTTTAACTCAAAGGATGTATCACCAGAACTAAATATCACTTATGATAGAAAATAATCTATTTTATTATTATAGTCAAAATTATAATTTTGCCCTAGAAGTGTATTACAAGTGTCAGCAATTCTGGCTTCTAGGGCCACATATCTATAAATGCTCCCACTTTCACTAAAGTCAATTTTGCTATACATGCTCTAAGTCCCATCTTCTCAAGGTGGCTTTAATCTGTCTGCTGGTCCAATAGCTTTGTAGCTGTCTCGCACAATTAGTCTGTGCGAAGTCGACTCCTCTTGACCTCCGAAGCCGTCTTTGAGCTTTCGAGATCGGATGAATGGGTGGATCAGCGCTCAATTGCTTGGAATCTTGGTGGAACCTCGCTTCCCTTAGCAAGAGATAATGGTGCAATTATTGTCCCAGATATATAGGAATGGCAATGTGGTATAGGCATCAATTGCTGATCTGCAGGAACTTCTTGTACCAGTAATTGCTCCTTCGCAGCTCTTTTGATGTAGCGATATTTCTGCTTGCTATGTACTGCTATCTATTGTTGGAACTCTTTCCAAGTGACTAGCACCATTCTATTACGACAACAGACTTTCCTGAATGTAGACTTTGATCAATCTATATCTGCAATGGAAATAAATTCGAGTCTGAAACCCTAGGACTTGGAGCTTCTCCGATTCAAAACCACATACATATGCCTTAGTTCTTTCAGATACTTAAGGAACTAATTTCATGCCAGAAGTTGCAGTGTTCTTCACTTGGATTGACTGATATTGCTCGTGACACTCACAATTGGCGTATATTAGAGTCGTGGTACATAGCATGGCATACATGAGGCTCTCCTATTTGAAGAAGCATAAGGGATCTTGTATACATTCAGCTTCTAATCTCTCAGGTAGTCTGAGAGCACTATCTTCCTTGAAAAGATGATGATCAATTCAGTGAAGGGTTAATACCACTCTTGAGTTTTTCCATACGTAAACTCTTTAGTAGCTCACTCTATTCATCTCTCTATGAAAGCCCTAGGCAGTCCTAGTTGATCTATCCATAAGACTTCTTTTCAATCCTGGAATGAAGAATTCTTCCTTGGATCTTTCCATGAGATGTCTTTCTATGACAACCACATTTTACATCGTCAACATGGAAATATCATTCCAATTAAGGAGGATGTCATGTCAATGACAGTACATGAGGGAACAAAGCTCGGCCAGCTGACTTTCTTAGAACATTGAACATTCCTCCTCATTTTTGAATGAAACCAAACTTAGTTGATACCACATCATTTAGAAACGAGTGTTCAGCTTCTGAGAAGCTTGCTTAAGTCATATTATGGACTTGCAGCTTGCATACTTGTGATCAGTATCTTGAGTGTGAAACACAGGTGTTCCATAGTTAGATATCTTTCTCAACTATTCCTATTTAAGAAACGCGTTTTCACATCCATTGTTGCTATATTCATAATGAAAATAGGCTGCAACGCAAGCAATGTGCGGAATGGATTTTAGCAATAGCACTGGAAAAGGGTAATCGATAGTTCAATGCCTTCGTGCTTGGACTATAACCTTTTTGCCACTAGTCTGCCTTTGAATTATCTCACATTGCCATCTCCCAATCTTTCTCTTGAAGATTCATTACATCCCAATAGTAATAACCTTTTGGTGGATCATTACCACAGTCCAAACTTATCGATGATTATCGAGTCAATTTTACCAGCATTGGCCTCTTACCATTTCTGTGAGTCGATATGCTATATCATCTTGCATTATAGGCTTTAGGGATCTATCCACGATGAGACCATTTTTACTCAGAGGAACATTTTCTCTACTTTCTCCTAAAATATAGTACCTAAGTATCTTCAGGGGGAGAGGAAAGACTCTTTCGATTACGAGGTGGAGGAGGTAGTGTATTTATTGGCTAATCCTAATTTGGTTCCAATATGGTCTTAGCTCGTGTTACTTATGGAGACTTTCTCTCATAGCTTGATCTGTCTCATGCCGCCAATCTTGAATAAACTAATTTTCAAGAAAGATGTATGTCGACTTACAATCATTATTATATGTGTCCTTTGCTGAATTAGAAAATAGATATCCTAATGACTTTAGGGGAATTATACCTCTGAATCGAGCTCTAAGAACTATAACTCTAGACTTGTCCAGCTTTGTTGTCTTGTCGACAGAGCCGGACAAACCCCACAATTCTGAGATGACTCAGACTTGAGTTTTTACCTGCCATATTCTCATACGCCGTGTGCTAGGAAACGGTTTTAGAGGACCTATTCATGTAATATATATTAACGTTAACCAAACTAATATCCACAAAAAAATCAGTAAAGGTTTTGTGAGAGCTCATCATGGATCGAGACCACTATCAATAGAGTCCGAATTTCTCCTATCTGAAACTCGTTGGAGTTGAGATATTCTGTATGGAGTCCATGTGGAGGACCTATGCCCATTTTCTTTGAGAATAGTCTCATGAAATTATTTGACTAAGGTATTACGCTCCTCGAGATCTGATCAGAACTTAAATGGGAATTTTCTTAGTTTCTTTTTCTACTTCATATCTAAAATTCTTGAAACTTTGTCAAAAGCTTCTACTTGTGGTCGTCTATCAAGAATAACACATACCATACCTTGAGATAGAATCATAGTGAAGAGTATATATGAAAGTAGAACAAAATTATCTCTAGTGGACAACATTCAAATGGCCGCAACACATCAGTATGATACTAGGGAAAGAAGATTGTGGCCCTTTTCATTGTCCTAGAAAAGGAAAGTTAGTCATTTTTGCAATTTGACTAGATCACAATTGTATGAAGCTTCAGGAAGTCAATGGACTCAATATGGCCCATTTCTTCAATTTGTTGATGCTACTTCTGTCTATATGATCCCTAGTCTTTACGTGGCCATAGATACCGTCATTTGTGACTATCCTAGTCATTTGTTTTGGCAGTTCGACATTTTGCTCGAAGTGTAAGAAAGATACATCAATATGTAGCTGAGTAAGTCGTAATAAGAAAATCCACTTTAAAATTTTATTTCTTTCAACAAGATATTAACAATGGTCCTTAAGAAATAATAATAGCCTTCCTTAGTGCTAAGAGTGATGAGAATCAGATTCTGACTTTACTGTAGGCACATAATAACAGTCCAAAAGTAATCTAAACTATGAATGATATTCGAAGAGGAGTATGTTCTCTACGCCACCACGCAGAATTTGCTCCATTATCCATATAGGTAATGTCTCCATCCTCAATCCTACTGACTATCTGCTCTAAGAATCTGGGTGGAAGTGCACAGATGAGCAACTAGAATTAGAGTCAAACATCCAACTGGATGCAGAAAAAATCGTAAGGTTAGACTCAATAATGAAGCATACCTCTAAAGACCTTCCCTCTTGTTCTTCAGGGGGCCAGGTAAGTGGGTAGTTCTGCTTCAAAATGGCCATTCGCTGTTTTGCAAATGGAAATACTTTCCTTTTGACATTGTCCTTCTTCTTCGCTCTGGCTTAAATTCTTCTTTGCTCCTTCCTTCTTTTGCTTTTTGCAGACTTTTTTTTTTTCTTTCTAGGAAGATTTTCTTTTGGAAAAGTCCATTCCATAGCAAGAATGAGCCTTTAGAACCTTTCATAGAAAGCTCAGTGGTGACCAGCATATTCATTAATTGGCCAAGGAATTTTAAAGTTTATGCATGTGATAATTCATAATGAATTGCCCATATGCATCAGTCAAGGATTTGGCAGAATAATATCATTCTATCGATCCAAGTCTAACTTCACACGCGAGCTTCCAAGCTCTTCCAAATCCTTGATCATCATCAGACAGTGATCTTGGACTGACTGCCATCATGCATCTTAGCTTAAAAGTCATTTCATGACTTGATACTTGGCTGTGCGACTCTGTTCACCAAACATCTCCTACAGGTGACCCAACATTTGGCGAGCAGTCCCGATATCTTCATGTTGGTGCTGGAGCTCATCAGACATCGAGCCCAATATGTAATATCTAGCCTTATTATCTTCGTCTATCCATTTTTTCAAAGATGCTCTTCATTCAGTGGTGGAACAGGCTAGTAAGGGTGGGAGGGTCCTGATCCATATCATGGGTTTAACTTCCTCGAAACCCAAATGATTTATAGTTTCTGAGGCCAATCTTTAAATAATTGGGTCCGATCAGTCTATGTCGTGTACAGGAACGTGCTAATAGATTGGATGCAGACATTTTTCTGTAGAGAGTCAAAGATTCAAGTTAGATAACTATAATTATGACTTGACCAATTTATTTAAGAATTTTAATTTTTAAACCAAATTAGGCTCCCACTATTTTCTCGGATCCTACACTCCCTCTGCAGAATGTGAAATCTTCACGATTAATGATTTCTAGTGGTGGTGCGGTCTCACCAACTGACTCATCACCTCACCTACAGTTTATTTGGTGATGGGGTTTAGCCATGAGTAAACTACTCTTATTCAATGATTCTCTAATCATGATGCATCAAACTTGGTCCTCTAATTCATGAAATCTCGTGTATCCAAAATATCGATCCACTCCTTAGTTAAGTCAGACCCAGCATTTGCAAACAGACTAAATTCCTAATTTAGTCTCTCACCGTATTCGAAATATTGACTCAACTCCATTCTCCAGTCCATAGCACGAATGCCTAATAGACAATGGTTTGCGTCTTCTGTGCAACTAAGCACTGTATCCAGCCAAGAAAAATGGAACCCCAGGAAGGGCCTTACATCTATAATGGTGGAAGACTCCAGACTTAATCTTTTCTTAGGGAGAAAATTGATTCAGGTCTCATTAAACTAGACTTGTCATAAGTATAACAATTATGAACTAAACTAGTGGCATGGGTTTAGCTTGGATTATTGACCACCTCAAAAATCAGACTGAGTCAATAGATATGGCCAGATAAGTGAGACCGTGGAAGGGATATGCATAACTCATACAAGATAATGCATTCAGGTCGAGGTAGCTCCTAATTAAAAATCATCGGTCGTACGTGCCAAACTTACCTTAGACATAAAATTATTGAGGTCAGAACCAATTGGGTTAGCCTATAATCCAGACTCTAACCTGCTGAGCCTAATTAGGTCTTGTTTGATCGTGACTCGATCTGACCAGACTTAATCCTATTAGGCTGGTCAATTTAGCATTGTTGATCCATCTAACCAACTCTTAATTTGGTTGATCAACCGCTTAGCCCTAATTGACTTACCCAAGCCAAACCCAAATAATGAATAT
>QRFJ01004168.1:31595-55943 GCA_006176705.1 Cocos nucifera | reverse complement strand
CTGATAGAGAGAGGATGTTATTAGAACAGGATTCTATTTTAGAACTAGTCATGCATATTTTCTAATCTTAGATTTAAATCATTTAATTTTAATTTTTTCTGATTTTAGATCTGATCACATCTCATGTGACAATTGAGATTAATTATTTTTTAATTAAAATAAAATTAAAATTAGATCTAAATACTTTAGAACCATGGCTCTGATACCAGTTGAAGGAAAATCCTAATTTTTCGGACCAAGTTTGTTCAGATCTGATCGGATCGAGAGATATATTTTAAAAATTTTTTTCTTTGATCTAGATTAGATGTGAGATACTTTAGATCTAATATTTATTATTTTAATAATTAAAATAAATTTAGATAAATTAAATCAAATTTAATTTATCTTAACGTAGGGTAATCCTATTACCCGTTGATGATCCTATAAGCAGCGGAAGTTTCTGGATCTAGCCATGCAAGTGTCTGGCCTCTACCGATATCCACTCAAGCTAGATCTAGAGATCCTCTTCTTCTCTATCACATCTTCAAAAATTAGATCTGGATCTGATTTGGAGGATCTTCAAAACACCTTTCAAAGATCAGCAGTTGTCCTTTGTAGCAGCGCAGCTTCCTAGCTTTCTATCACCTTTCCCTCCTCTGGATTGCACCAACTTAGATCCCAAACTCCTTTGGGCGTGGAGAGGAGTGGGAGAAGATGGACTTGGTATGGTGGAGGAGAGGAGAGGCAGCCTTGGGGCATGGGAATTTTCAATTGCACTTTGAGTTGGGCGTAGGGTCTTATTTATAGACTATGCGTGATCCAACTCCTCTTCTTCCCAACCAATCACAACCCTTTATGAAATCAGATCTAAATCTGATTGGTGGGAATAGAGTCCCTTGGATTCATTCTTAGATGGCACTTAAGACTAGTCAAAGTTGGTTCTTCAGAGGAGTCTAATTGGAATCCAAAAGGGAGATGGAGTCCTTGTCCAATAGGGACTCTTGGGCGCCTCCAGCTTGGGCACACGGCAAGGGTGGCGTGCGCCCTCCTCCTTGCTAGGTTCTGGCAGGAGGACAAGCCCCCACCAGCTCTCTAATAGGTGCATGACACATGGACAGAAGTCAAAGCGTCAATGGTCAACATTTGACCAGTCAAAGGTCAACTTTTGACCAAAGTTAAAGGATGAGAAATGGCAGGTGACCAAAAATGGTAAGTATTGTCTTACAAAATAAGACAACCCTTTTCTGACCTAGACAAGCTCCAGTCAGACCAAGTGAAGGCCTTTGATTGAGCACAAACTTCTTTGGCTCAGTCAGGACAACTATTTATGATAGTAAAAGAAGAACGTTAGATTCAATCGCGTGCTAGCATAATTTTTTGGACCCTAATTGAATCTCATTTAGATCAATTGAACTAGATTAGTTCAATTGATGATCACCAAATTGAAACCCTTATTTGTGTGACTTAGTTAGATTTAGTTCTGTATGGTAATGGGATATGTCATGATCACTATCATCGACATCATCGAAACTCCTTTCGATGGATCAGAACTCTTCTGATTCGAACAGCTAGAATGATCGATCATCTAAATCATTCTAATTGCTCTCAAAATCCACCAGTGACACCTAGTAGTATATGGTGGCAACCCATCAGAACTGAATGCAAAACCTCTTGGTGCAGCTACCTGTGTGATTAAGTTCTTCTATCTTGAGCTCCGATCAGATTAGGGTTAAGGTGAACTCGTCAAACCCTTGTCTCTGTCATATGATGTAATCATTCGATTCAAGTTCGATGTGAAAATCTAAATAGAATCTCTTTCTATTATTTCGCTCGGCCATGGCCATGAGCTTCTGGACTTGATTCTCATGGTCATCATAGGGCTGCTCCTCTACCATCGAGGTAAATAGATTCCATCTTGATGCAATCCAGTTCCTACAATGAACATGCTATAGCCAACATACACCTCAGGGTTCTGGATGGCTAGGAGACTGAGTTATGGTATAGTCAAACTATAACACCCTCAAGGTGAACTGTCGATGCACCTAAGATCAAAGAACCAGACATACCACTATAGCATCGAGTCAGTCGTTGACGAGAAGGTAGACTTTCTAATGACTATTCGAGGTGGTCACGCTCAGTGCCCTCGTTCTCTAACGAGTACTTGTACTCTCACTTTGGTGTCTCCACACCATAGACTCAAGACTCATCTACTAAAGAAAAGCGATTGTACACCAACCTTCCAAATTAATCACCATCCTCATGATGATCCTATGGTCGGGAGCATTTTATGAGTTAATAATGATTATTCATGTCTTAAATTTTCAACTCTTGAAAATATGAATTATCATTACCATTAACTCAAAGGATGTATCACAGACACTAAATACACATATGTGATAGAAAATAACTTATTTTATTAATAATAGTCAAAATTATAATTTTGCCCCTAGAAGTGTATTACAAGTGTCAGCCAATTCTGGCTTGTAGGGCACATATATCTAACAAAGGAGACAGAAAATTCTTTCCGATCTATGAGGTGGAGGAGGTAGTGATTGGCTCAAGCTGATTTGGATCCATTTGGTCCTTAGCTCATTATTTTTATGAGACTTTCTCCTCGAGCTTAATCTGCTTTCCAATGCCGCTATCTTGAATAAACTATTTTTTAAGAAAGATGGCATGTCGACTCATAATCATATTATGATCTTTTGGAATGTTGAAATAATATCCTAATGACTCTTTAGGATATCTTATAAATCAAGCTCTAAAGGATCTAAAGTCTAACTTATCTGTTTGTTGTCTTTTGAGATGAGCCGAACAACCCCAATTTCTGAGATGACTCAGACTTGATTTCTTATCATGTTGTATCTCATATGGTGTGGTAGGAATGATTTTAGAAGGAACCCAATTTAGTAAGTATATTGCAGTTAACAAACTATATCTCCAAAAAAAATTAGGGAGGTCTGTGAAGCTCATCATGGATCGAACCATATCTAATAGGGTCTGATTCCTTCATTCTGAAATCCCATTGAGTTGAGATGTTCCAGGTGGAGTCCATTGAGATACTATGCCATTTTCCTTAAGATAGTCTAAAAATTCTTGACTAAGATATTCACCTCCTCGATCTGATCGAAGAATCTTAATGGGTTTTCCAGTTTGCTTCTCTACTTCATGTCTGAATTTTTTGAACTTTTCAAAAGCTTCAGACTTGTGTCTCATAAGATAGATATACCCATACCTAGATAAATCATCGGTAAAGGTTATGAAGTAGACAAAGTTGCGTCTAGCCGACACATCAAATGGACTGCACACATCAGTATGTACTAGGGCAAAAAGATCCGTGGCCCTTTTCCCATGTCCTACAAAAGAAATTTTAGTCATTTTGCCATGAAGATAAGATTCACAAATTGGATATGACTCGAAAGTCAACGGACTCAATAGCCTAATTTTCTTTAAGTTGTTAATCCTATCTTCTGTTATATGACCTAGTCTTAGGTGGCATAGATACCTATCATTTGGACTATCCCTTGATCATTTCATGACATTCACATTTTGCTCGATATTAAAAATAGATACATCAATATGTAATTTATAAAGACCATTAATAAGGAAACCACTTGCAATTTTATTTCTTTCATAAAGAATGTTACAATAGTCCTTAAGAAAACTAATTATATAGCTTTCTAGTGCTAGGCATGAAATAAAAATCAAATTTCTGCTTGATGTAGGCACATAATAACAATCTTTTAATACTAAGTCTAAACTAGATGGTAGTCGAAGAGGATATGTTTCCACGGCTACAGTAACAACTCTTGCTCCATTTTCGATGCGTAGGATCATCTCACCATCCCTTAGCCTCCTGCTATCCTCAAGATCCTACATGAAAGTACACAAATGAGCACTAGAACCAGAGTTAAGCACCCAACTGAATGCAGAAGAAATCATATGGTCAGACTCAATAACGAGCATACCTCCAGAAGGATCTGCCTCCTTCTTATTCTTCAGGGTGGTCAGGTGAGTAGGACAGTTTCGCTTCCAATGACCATCAGTATTGCAATGGAAACACTTTTCTTTATCAGCGGCATTCTTCTTCAACTCTATCTTTTTCTTCTTTTCTCCTTCCATCTTTTGCCTTTTCACAGACTACTTCTTCTTTCCAAACTCTTGGAAGAAGTTCATTCCATAGCAAGCACTGAGCCTTTAGAACCTTTCATAGAAAGTTCAACAGTAACCAGCATGATCATAAGCTTGGCCAGGGAATTTTGAAGTTTATTCATATGGTACTTCATGATGAACTATCCATATGTATCAGTCAAAATTATAGAATTATATCATTCTGCAGATCCAGGTCTAACTTCACTCCAAGCTTCTCAAGCTCTTTCAAGTCATTGATCATCATCAGACAATGATTTTGGACTGACTGTCCATCATGTATTTTAGCCTTGAATAGTCATTTAGTGACTTGACACTTGGCTACGCGACTCTGTTCACCAAACGTCTCTTGTAGGTGAGCCAACATTTGGTGAACAGTCTTGATATCTTCATATTGGTGCTGAAGCTCATCAGACATCAAGTCCAACATGTAATATCTTGCCTTGTTATCTTCATTCGTCCACTTTTTAAGAGACGCTCTCTGCTCAGCGGATGGACGAGCTAGTAAGGTTGGAGGGTCCTAGTCCAATACATGAGTTAACTTCTTGGAATCTAAAATGATATTGATGTTTTGGAGCCAATCCTAGTAATTGGATTTGGTCAGTCTGTGTGTCTAGGATACGTGCTAGTAGGTTGGATGCAGATATTTTTTTTTAGAGAGTCAAAGTTTCTAGTTAGATATTGTAATTAAGACTTGACCAATTTATTTAAGAGTTTTATTTTTAAATAAATTAGCTTCCACTATTTTCTCAAATTTCTACACTTTCTCTGTAGAAATATGAAAATCTCCATGATTAATGATTTCTAGTGAGTGGTGCGATCCCACCAATTGACTCATCACCTCACCTAACAGTTATTGGTGATGGGTTAGCCAATGAGTGAACAACTCTTGTTCAATAATTCTCTAATCATGGTGCATCCAAACTTGATCTCTAATTCATGAATCTCACCATGCCCAGAATATTGATCAACTCCTTAATTAAGTCAGACCCACCATTTGCACAGATTAGATTTCTAATTGAGTCTCTCACTGTATCTAGAATATTGGGCCCAATTCATCCTCCAGCCCATAGCATCCAATGCCTAATAGACATGGTTGCATCTTTTCGATGCAACTGAACCACTATAACCAGCCGAGAACAATCAACATCGAAAAGGGCCCGCACATCTATAATGGTGGAAGACCTTAGACTTAATCTTTTCTTAGGAAGAATTGATTTAGGTCTCATTAAACTAGACTTGACATAGTCATAACCATTATGACTAACCTAGTGGCATGGGTTAGCTCAAATTATTGGCCACCTAAGATCAAGACTGAGCCAATAAATATGGCTAGGTAAGTGAGACCGGTGGAAGGGATATGCCATTAACTCGACAAGAATGCATTCGAGTCGAGTAGCTCCTAATTAAAAATCAGTCGATCGTATCTACCAAACTTACCTTAGACACCAAATTATTGAGCTAGAACCAATCGGATTGACCTATAATCCAGACTCTAACCACTGAGCCTAATTAGGTCTTAGCTTGATCGATCACTTACATGACTCGATCTTGATCCAGACTTAATCCTATTAGGTTGGTCAATTTAAGCACTCTTGATCCCGTCTAACCAATTCTTGATTCAGTTTGATCAACCGCTTAGACCTAATTAAGCTACCCAAGTTCGAATCTAATTTTATGAATATGTCCTAGAACTAAAATTCTTAATTTTAGATATAATATATATTTTATAATCTTAATTTTTAATTAAGTTTAGTATTCATAAATAAAATATGTTAATAAAATCCTAGGATTTCAGGATCTATCATTTTGTAGAAAATAAGTTTTTGAGTTTTTGATTAAGGATGAACGTGCAGCACCCCTATGAATCATAAGAACACCCCATCGAATGGGAGGAGTGGGCATTTAAATTCTACTTTATTCTTATGATCGGACGGCCAAGGAGAATGAATTAATCAAAAATATAAAAACTATAAGACTAGTTAGATCTACATTATATATCTCATATATAAAAATTGATCTAACAATAAACATATTTTGCATACATCTCATGTATCATATCATGCATATTTTTAGATCTAAATTATCTCATAATTATCTAAAAAATTAAATTTAAATTGATCACATTAAAATAAATTCTATTCTAGATAATTATGTAGAACTATTCTACAACTAGTCTAAACATGCATTCATCATATCTCATATGAACCAAAAATTAAATAATTTTATTTTTTATTTTTTAGATCTTATTATAATATTTATAATATTAAAAAATAATAAATAAATTAATCTAAAATTATAACTTAATCAAATTAAATTATGATCATGCAAGACTATACATAGAATAATTCTATTCTACAATTAGTCAGGCATCTTGTAGAACTTAGATCTAAATTATTTAATTTTATTTTTTTTAATTTTAGATCTAATCATATCTCATGTCATATCTAAAATTACCTAATTATTAGATCAAAATTAAATTAAAATCAGATCTAAATAATTTATGGGAACCTGGCTCTAATACTAGTTGAAGAGAAAAATCTGTTTCTCGAGTCAGGTTTGTTTAGATCTGATTTGATCAAGAGAAATATTTAAAAAAAAAAAAATTTAAATATAAATTAAATCTAATATTTTTTAAATCTAATTTGATGAATCTAATAAAATAAAATAAATTAAATTAAATTATATTTAATTTATATCTTATTCTTAGGTAATCTTATTATCCTATGATGATCCTACTAATTGGCTGAGGTTCTGGATGTAGCCATGCAATTGCTTGGCCTCTATCGGTATCCACTCAAGTAGAATTTGGATATCTCCTCCTCAATTTTTTCTCCAAAGATCAGATTTAGATCTAATCTTGAAGGTCTTCAAAATAACTTTTGAAGATTCAATGTTGTCTCCTATAGCAGTGCTGCCTTCTTCTTTTCTTGTCGCCTTTTTCTTGCCTGGATCGCACCAAACTGAAGCCCAAAGCCCCTTGAATGTGGAGAGAAGAGAGAGGATCCGAGGTAGGCATGGTGGAGAGAGGGAGATGGCTATGTGGCATAGGCAAGGGGAGAACCTCTTTAAAACTAGGCACAGAGAGGGTTTATATAGACCCTGCTGCGCCATGCAGTGCCACATCATCCCTTCCAATCATGTCTTTTCGTGCAATTAGATCTAAATCTGATTGATGAAATGACATCACCTGATCTAATCAGATGAGAGCCCCTCTCCAACATCCTTAGGTGGTGCCAAGACTGGTCAAAGCAGAGTCCTTTGGTGCCACCTAGTTTAATTCCAAGAAGCAACCTAGAGTCCCATCTGTATGGGACTCCAGGCATCCCTATCTTTGGGTGCACGCCTCCCTAGGCATGCACCCCCTCCTTTTCTTTTTCTAGTAAGGGGATAAGCTCCTATCTGCTCTTCTATGGGTGCATGATACATGGGCAGATGTCTAAGTGTCAAAGGTCAACGTTTGACCAAAGTCAAAAGACAAGAATTAGCAAGTGATGGAAAATGGCAGGTGTTGTCTCAAATTTATCTCATAAATTTGGACAATCTTTTTTTAATCTGGACAAGCTCTAGTCAGACCATGTAAAGGTACTTGAGTGAGCATAAACATATTTGGCTCAGTCAAGACAACTTTTAATGTTTGTAGAAGGAGAACATTAGGCTCAATCATGTGCTAGCACGATTTTCTTGAACCTAATTGAATCAAATTTAAATCAATTGAATTGGATTAGTCTAACGATGATATCCAGATCCAAATCCTTGTTTGTATGATCTAGTTTGGTTTAGTTCTATATGGTAATGGGATATGTTGTGATCTCTATCATTGATATCATCGAAACACCTTTCGATGGATCAAAACTTTTTTGATTCAGACAACTAGAATGATCAATCATCGAAATCATTCTAATTGCTCCCAAAATCCATCAGTGACACCTAGCAGTATATGGTGGCATCCATCAAAATTGATAACAAACCTCTTGATATAGTTACATGTGTGATTAAGTTCTTTTATCTTGAGCTCCTATCAGATTAGGGTTAAGGTGAACTCGTCAAACCCTAATTTCTATCATATGATTTAATCATTTGATTCAAGTTTGATATGAAAATCTTAATAAAAACTCTTTCTATTATTTCACTCTGCCATGGCCATGGGCTTATGAACTTGATTCTCATAATCATTATAAGGCTACTCCTTATCTACCGAGGTAGATAGATTCCCTCTTGGTGCAATCCAATTCCTACAATGAATATGTTATAGCCAAAATACACCTTAGAATTTTGAATGGCTAGGAGATCGAGTCATGCTGTAGTCAAACTATAACACCCTCAAGTTGAAATGCCGATGCACCTCAGGTTAAAGAATCAGACACACTACTGCAGCTTCGAGCTAGTTATCAACGAGAAGGTAGACTTCTTTATGATTGCTCGAGGTGGTCATGCTCAGTGTTCTCGTTCTCTATCGAGTACCTATACTCTCGCTTTGGTGTCTCTACACCATAGACTCAATACTCATCTACTATAAAGATGCGATTGTACACCAATCTTTCGAATCAATCATCATCGTCATGATGATCCTACGGTCAGGAGTATTTTATGAGTTAATAACAAAAATTCATGTCTTAAATTTTCAACTTTTGAAAATAAGAATTATCATTACCATTAACTTAAGGAATGTATCATAGACACTAAATACACATTGTGATAGAAAATAATTCATTTTATTATTTATAGTCAAAATTATAATTTTGCTCTTAGAAGTGTACAATAAGTGTCAGCCAATTTTGGATTCTAGGGCACACATATCTAACACGAGCATCATTCGAAAGATCTACCAACTACCATGTCCAATTCTTCCTGAGAGACTCCATCTCCTCCATCATAGCCTACATCCATGATTCCTGATCTGGACTCTCCATGGCCTCCTCAAAGCTCTCTGAATCTCCATTGAAAGTGATAAGAGCATAGGAGATAGTCTCATCAATGCCATATCACACCAGTTTGCGAACAGTACGCTTCAGCTTGTGCAATGCCACTCCTCTTGTATTATCCTACAAGTCTGTTACGTATGGCTACCTCTACACTTCCTCCAAGATAGATTACTCTCTATGCTAGTCCTCCATAAGTATGTCACCATGCTTGCCTAACTCCACCTCAAACTGAATACGACTTGAGGTTGATATTGAGGGCAAATCACCTATATCCGAGAACTATCTCATGCTTCCCGATGTTGTATTGACAACTTCATCTTCACTTTCTGGCTTCATCATCATGCTTTTCTCATAAAAAATCATATTTTGACTGATGGCACTCCTCTAAAAATGTGAATTCCATAGCAGAAAATCCTTCACACCTTATGAAAATCTGATGAATATCATCTTCTATGACTTTGGGTTGTCGACTTCTTCTATCAAAACATATGTAGAACAGCCAAATATCTTTAGGTGGCCAAGCTCCACCTTCTTTCCACTCCAGATAGCCTTTAAAAGTCCTCCGTTCAGTTTTCTATGGGGAGACTGTTGAAAATCGAGCAGGGTTAAAGCATGCATTTTGAAAAATTTTTATAGCAAAAGTAAAATTAATGTACTACTAATTCTACACATGCTATGATCAGATCATTAAACCCTACTTAGGATCTAGACATGCTAATATATATTAGAAAATTTAAATATGATTGATCAGTAAATCATATTTATTGATCGACATGTGTTTAGAACACAATACCTATGCATGGATAATGATCTCCATGATTCGAATCAACTAAAAGAACCCTGCATATTGCACTACAGCAAAAGACTTATTCGTCCTCTACGATTGGTCCACATAGAGCTCTTGGTCTTGACTAGCTCCACCGGAGAGCTAGCTTCTTGTCAGAGCCTTTGACGGTTAATTTTGATCGATTTGATCGACCGCCAACTTTTCGATCTCCTGGATGCTCCAAAAAATCAAAAGATGATCTTCGAAGGATGATGAGATGGTGTATCAAATTTGGTGATGATCAAGCACTCAGCATTCAATCTCTCCACCCAAACCCAGGGTCCAAACCCTAAGGTTTTACACACCTAAAAACCCTAATGCCTGGAAATCCTCTCATGCCTTTTCTCTTTGGAATTTTCATGTGAAACAAATTTTCACGGGAGAAGGACTCTCCTATCTACCATACACCCACTCCCAATAATCTTTCGGATGGGCATCCAAAGAGAAATAAAAAGCAAGATGGCGTAAGAGGAGTAAGATGGTGCAAGAAGGTTTCTCTCGCTTTCTAACTTTTTCACACCAAATAAGAAGTGCCCCTCTTTGGATTTCTCTCTCATGGAAAACTCTTCTCAATCCCATGTGTGCATAAAAAATCCTATCTTAAAATGGGTGACCAAAAGGATGGAAAATCATTATGGGAGAGATAAGGTGAAATGGTTGAACTTGTTTCAACCTATCTCATGAATTCAAAATTCAAAGAGCTTTCTTATCCAATTCCAATGCCCAACCCCAAGGTGTTTGATGCATAGAAAGACTATCCTTCTGTGCATCCACACTTTGAAATGCACAAAAATATGCGAAAATACCATAAGGGTGCTTATAAAATTGGATAAAGATGAGAGGGTTAGGAGGTTTCAATTAAAGCAACCATCAACTGAATTCGAAATTCAATTTCATTTGAACCGATCCAATAGTTGGACTAGGTCAAAGAGAGAATAGAGGAGGGGTGCGAAAACCCATCTGGGCATGGGAAACTCTCACACAAATTTTGAATTTGTGTGAGAAAGGTAGGCATGGGTTAAAGTGTGGTGCAGGGAGAATTTGAATTTAAAGTTCAAACATGCTTTGAAATAGTCCAAATTGGTTTCAACCAAACTAATTTTTTAGACTTATTAAGTTTTAGGTCAAACCTAGTCAAATTATACTTGATCCAACCCAATAAATTTTTAATCAAATTAGAAATTAATTAGGTTTAGGTCCTGATCAAATTAGGGTCGAATCTCCTATAGCGATTAGGTCATCTCATAACCTGATCGTGTCAAATTCAATCAGATATGATCGAATCCTCATTGCTCAATCAAATTGAGCAAATTAGCAATCTAATTGCTAATTAATCTTTTAATAATACATAGAGTCCCAATCGGGTGGGTGTCTAGATAATAGAGTTTCATCAGCATGAATCTCTTGATCGAAGAGTCCCAAACCAGTTGGACTCTTGAACATAGTATTCCAAACAAATAAAACTCATGATCACAGAGTCCTAAATTAGTAGAACTCTTAATCAAAGAGTCTAAGATAAGTAGGACTCAGAGTTTTAGTCTAGTGGGACTCATAAAGGTAGAGTTCCAATCTAGTGGGACTCCTAGTCACAGAGTTCCAATCTAGTGGAACACTTGATCATAGAGTCTCAAACCATTGGAACTCTTGATCAGCCATCAGATTAGGTAGAAATTTCTATTATGTGTGACCCTATTGGTTTGAATCCTAAGCAAGTAGCATAGGAACCAATTTTTTTGTTCTAGCAATAGTACCTGACATTTGGATAAGTCGAATAGTCGCAACACAACATTGATGAACTTATGGCATATGGTTACCATATAATTCATCCCCTTGACCTCAATCTCTAAAGATGATCTAGGATTTAACTATCAATCCTAAAAAATTATATATAATGTATATCAAAATTTAGTATTCATCAAATGAACCATCCCGATCGAGGTTTTGCTAAATTGAAATATAGTGATGCATCTGCTCCAACAATTGGAGGGGTCAATCCCATCTTCACTCACATACTGATAGAACAAGTACTTGATTGCACCCAGTAATCTTTCATCATTAAATTAAAAATTCAGATACTCTGGTACCTAAGTAAAGTGAGTTGCTTGCAAGTCACTTTGGTGATCTCAAGTCTAAGGGATGCTTATACCGATATCCTTCGCGAGCAATTCTTAACATCTGAGAGCTACGCAGTTGGATCACGTTCAGTAAAATATACCCCTATACTTCACCTGCATGTTATACCAATACATTATACTCCTTGGTTAAGAAGACAATCAATGGATATGGCACATAATGATCTATACTTTATACGTTGTCATCCTAGGTAACAACGTATCATTTGGTCATAAATAAGTTTAAGGACTAAATGATAAATCCTCCTTTGTTGAGTCTAAATAGTCCTAAGCACTTTATCACAGAAGTGTTCATTATAGAAAGATGCACAAAAGTAATAAAAATACTAAAATAATAATTTTATTTGTTATAATAATTCAAGTATATTTACAATCAGTTCAATTATCTACAACATAGATGATTGGCTTTAGGATACATTTTCCAACAATTCCCACTTAGACTAAAGCCATTCAGAATAGTATCATATACCCATCTTTCATTTATGATTATTGAACTTTTTGATTTTGAGGACTTTAGTAAGGTCGGCCATGTTCTCCTTTCCATCAATCTTCTGAAGGTCGATGTCACCTCACCCCACAATCTTTCATAGAAGGTTATATCGACACAGAATATACTTGGTGTACTGATGTACCTTCGACTTCTTTGCTTGAGCTATGGCTCTAGTGCTATCACAATAAAGCAGAACTGGACCATCCAAGAAGGGTGCCACTCCTAACTCATGGATGAACTTTCACAGCTACATAGCTTTTTTTGTAGCATTGGATGTCACGACATACTCTACCTTACACATAGAATCGATCACAGTATGCTGCTTGAAACTGTTCTAATAGATTGCTCCTCCATTAAGGGTAAACACATAACCCGACATACTCTTATTATCATCATAATTTGACTGAAAACTAAAATCAGTATATCTTATAAGTTTTAAGTTATTGTTGAAGAAAAATCCTGATTTTTCGGATCAGGTTCGTTCAGATATGATCGAATCAAGAGATATATTTCAAAAATTTTTCTCTTTGATCCAAATCAGATTTGGAATGTTTCAAATCTGATTTTTATTATTCTAATAATAAAAATAAAATCTAGATAAATTAAATCAAATTTAATTTACCTTAATGTAGGATAATCCTATTATCCGTTGATGATCTTGTAAGCAGCGGAAGATTCTGGATCTAGCCATGCAAGTGCCTGGCCTCTATCGATATCCACTCAGGTTGGATCTAGAGATCCTCTTCTTTTCTATCACATCTCCAAAAATTAGATCTGAATCTGATTTGGAGGATCTTCAAAATAACTTTCAAAGATCAGCAGTTTTCCTTTGCAGCAGCATAGCCTTCTACCTTTCTGTCGCCTTTCTTCTGCCTAGATTGCACCAACTTAAGACCCAAACTACTTTGGGCATGGAGAGGAGAGGGAGAAGATGGGCTTGGCATGGAGGAGGGGGAGAGAGGTAGCCTTAGGGCGTGGGGATTGTGTTGTTTCTTTGAGTTGGGCGTAGGATCTTATTTATAGACTATGCGTGATCCAACTCCTCTTCTTTCCAACCAATCACAACTCTTTGTAAAATCAGATCTAAATCTGATTGGTGGGAGTAGAGTCCCTTGGATTCATCCTTAGATGGCACCTAAGATCAGTCAAAGTTGGTTCAAAGGAGGAGTCTAATCAGAATCCAAAAAGGAGATGGAGTCCCTATCCAATAGGGTCTCCTGGGCGCCTCTTGCTTGGGCGCACGTCAAAACACGCCACCCTTGGTGTGCACCCTCCTCCTTGCCAATTTCTGGTAGGGGGACAAGCCTCCACCAGCTCTCCAATAGGTGCGTGATATATGGATAGAAGTCAAAGTGTCAATGGTCAACATTTGATCAGTCAAAGGTCAACTTTTGACCAAAGTCAAAGGACGAGAAATGGCAGGTGACCAAAAATGGAAGGTATTGTCTTACAAAATAAGACAACCCTTTTCTGACCTGGACAGGCTCCAGTCAGACCAAGTGAAGGCCTCTGATCGAGCACAAACTCCTTTGGCTCAGTCAGGACAACTATTTATGATAGTAAAAGAAGAACGTTAGGTTCAATCGAGTGCTAGCACGATTTTCCTTGAACCTAATTGAATCTCATTCAGATCAATTGAACTGGATCAGTTCAATTGATGATCACCAGATTCAAACCCTTATTTGTGTGACCCAGTTAGGTTCAGTTCTGTATGGTAATGGGATATGTCATGATCTCTATCATCGACATCATCGAAACTCCTTTCGATGGATCAAAACTCTTCTGATTCGAACAGCTAGAATGATCGATCATCTAAATCATTCTAATTGCTCCCAAAATCCACCAGTGACACCTAGCAGTATATGGTGGCAACCCATCAGAGCTGAATGCGAACCTCTTGGTGCAGCCATACCTGTGTGATTAAGTTCTTCTATCTTGAGCCCCGATCAGATTAGGGTTAAGGTGAACTCATCAAACCCTAGTTTCTGTCATATGATGTAATCATTCGATTCAAGTCCGATGTGAAAACCTAAATAGAAACTCTTTCTATTATTTCACTCTACCATGGCCATGGGCTTCTGGACTTGATTCTCATGATCATCATAGGGCTGCTCCTCTACCACCGAGGTAGATAGATTCCATCTTGATGCAATCCAGTTCCTACAATGAACATGCTATAGCCAACATACACCTCAGGGTTCCAAATGGCTAGGAGATTGAGTTATGGTGTAGTCAAACTATAACACCCTCAAGGTGAACTACCGATGCACCTCAGGTCAAAGAACCAGACACACCACTGCAGCATCGAGTCAGTCATTGACGAGAAGGTAGACTTCCTAATGACTACTCGAGGTGGTCATGCTCAGTGCCCTCATTCTCTAACGAGTACCTATACTCTCGCTCCGATGTCTCCACACCATAGACTTAAGACTCATTTACTAAAGAGAAGCGATTGTACACCAACTTTCTGGATCAATCACCATCCTCATGATGATCCTATGGTCGGGTGCATTTTGTGAGTTAATAATGATTATTCATGTCTTAAATTTTCAACTCTTGAAAATATGAATTATCATTACCATTAACTCAATGGATTTATCGTAGACACTAAATATACATATGTGATAGAAAATAACCCATTTCATTGATTATGATCAAAATTATAATTTTTTTCCTAGAAGTGTATTACAAGTGTCAGCCAATTCTGGCTTCTAGGACACATATATCTAACAATCTCTCACTTATCCTAAAGTCAATTGGCTACAAATCTAAGTCCCATCTTCTCAAGATGGGCTTCGATATTTTGCTGGCCCAATGGCTTTGTAAGCGGGTCTACCATATTGTTTGTGGAGTCAACTCTCTTGACCTCGACATAATCCTTCTCGAGGTAATCACGGATGAGGTGGTATCGCCGGTCAATGTGCTTGGATTTTTGGTGAGACCTTGGCTCCTTAGCAAGGGCTATGGCACCATTGTTGTCACAGCATAGAGGAATGGCATCTGATGGCATTACTTCGATTTCTGCAGCAAACTTTTTGTACCAGAATGCTTACTACACAGCCTCTGATGTAGCAATATATTCTACTTCCATGATGGAATCTGCTATCATGATTTGCTTGGAACTTTTCCAACTGACACACCACCATTGCACACAAACAGACTTCCAGATGTCGACTTTCGATCATCTACATCGGACATAAAATTTGAGTCTGGATATCCCTAGACTTGGAGTCCTCCGTTACCAAAGACCAACATCATATCCTTAGTTCTTCTAAAGTACTTAAGGATACATTTCACAGAAGTCCAGTGTTTTTCACCTGGATTTGACTGATATCTACTTGTGACACTCACAGCATGGGCTATATCAGGTCGTGTACATAGCATGGCATACATGAGGCTCCCTATTGTAGAAGCATAAGGGATCTTGCTCATGCATTCTATTTCCTCAGGTGTGCTAGGGCACATCTTCTTGGAAAGATGAATACCATGTCTGAAGGGTATTAATCCCCTCTTAGAGTTTTCCATACTAAATCTCTTTAGTACTTTCTCTATGTACATCTTCTATGAAAGTCCTAGCATCCTATTTGGTCTATCCCTATAGACCTTAATTCCTAGAATAAAGGATGCTTCACCTAGGTCTTTCATGGAGAATTTCTTGGACAACCATATTTTGACTGTCATCAACATGGGAATATCATTCCCAAAAAGGAGGATGTCATCCACATACAATACGAGGAAGACAACAGCACTCCCACTGACCTTTTTGAAGACACACGGTTCCTCTTCATTTTTGATGAAACCAAACTTTTTGATCACATCATTGAAATGAGTGTTCCAGCTCCGAGATGCTTGCTTAAGTCCATATATGGACCTTTGCAGCTTGCAAACCTTGTGATCGGTATCACTGGATGTGAAACCTAGCGGCTATTTATATAGATATCTTCCTCAAGATATCCATTCAAGAACGCCGTTTTCACGCCCATTTGCCATATTTCATAATCAAAATAGGCTGCAACGGCAAGCAATGTATGGATGGATTTTAGCATAGCCACTGGGGAAAAGGTATCCTGATAGTCAATGCCTTCGTGTTGACTATAACCTTTTGCCACTAGTCTAGCCTTGAATGTCTCCACATTTCCATCTACACCAATCTTTCTCTTGAAGATCCATTTACACCCAATAGGTACTATACCTTCTGGTGGATCTACCAAGGTCCAGACTTGGTTTGAGTGCATCGAGTCAATTTCTGACTGCATTGCCTCTAGCCATTTCTCGGAGTCGATATCTGATATCGCCTCATTGTAGGTTTTGGGATCATCACCATGAGCACCATTACCTACGAGGAACATTTTCTCTACTTTCTCTGAAATAATACCTAAGTATCTTTCAGGGGGATGGAAAACTCTTTCCGATCTATGAGGTGGAGGAGGTAGTGTTCTTATTGGCTCAACCTGATTTGGTTCCAATTGGTCCTTAGCTCGTTGTACTTGTGAGACTTTCTCATCAAGCTTAATCTGCTTTCCAATGCCGCTATCTTGAATAAACTATTTTTCAAGAAAGATGGCATGTTGACTCACAATCACATTGTGGTCTTCTGGAATGTAGAAATAGTATCCTAATGACTCTTTAGGATATCCTATGAATCGAGCTCTGAAGGACCTAAACTCTAACTTGTCCGCTTGTTGTCTTTTGACATGAGCCGGACAACCCCAAATTCTGAGATGACTCAGACTTGGTTTCTTACCGTGCCATATCTCATACGGTGTGGTAGGAACGGTTTTAGAGGAAAACCCTATTCAGTAGATAAATTGAAGTTAACAATGAGTGTCCCCAAAGAAAATCAGGGAGGTCTGTGAAGCTCATCATGGATCGGACCATATCCAATAGAGTCCGATTTCTCCATTCTGAAATCCCGTTGAGTTGAGGTGTTCCTGGTGGAGTCCATTGAGAGACTATGCCATTTTTCTTGAGATAGTCTAGGAATTTTTGGCTAAGGTATTCACCTCCTCGATCTGATCGAAGAACCTTAATGGATTTTCTCAGTTTGTTTTTCTACTTCATGTCTGAATTCTTTGAACTTTTCAAAAGCTTCAGACTTGTGTCTCATAAGATACACATACCCATACCTAGACAGATCATCGGTAAAGGTAATGAAGTAGACAAAATTGCCTCTAGCTGGCACATCAAATGGGCCGCACACATCAGTATGTACTAGGGCAAGGAGATCTGTGGCCCTTTCCCCATGTCCTACAAAAGGGAGTTTAGTCATTTTGCCTTGAAGACAAGATTCACAAGTTGGATATGACTCGAAAGTCAATGGACTCAATAGCCCATTTTTCTCCAATTTGTTGATCCTATCTTCTGCTATATGACCTAATCTCAGGTGCCATAGATACCTATCATTTGGACTATCCCTAGGTCGTTTGGCATTCACGTTTTGCTCGATAGTTAGAATAGATACATCAATATGTAGCTGATAAAGATCCGTTAATAAGGAAACCATTTGCAATTTTATTTCTTTCATAAAGAATGTTACAATGGTCCTTAAAGAAGGTAATCACATAGCCTTCTAGTGCTAAGCATGAAACAGAAATCAAATTCCTGCTAGCTGCAGGCACATAATAACAGTCTTTCAAAACTAAGTCTAAACCAGATGGTAATCGAAGAGGATATGTTTCCACCACCACTGCAGCAACTCTTGCTCCATTTTTGATGCATAGGATCATGTCTCCATCCCTCAGCCTCCTGCTATCCTCAAGACCCTGCATGGAAGTGCACAGATGAGCACTAGAACCAGAGTCAAGCACCCAACTGGATGCAGAAGAAACCATAAGGTTAGACTCAATAACGAGCATACCTCCAGAAGGACCTTCCTTCTTGTTCTTCAGGGTGGCCAGGTAAGTAGGGCAGTTCTGCTTCCAATGGCCGTCGCTGTTGCAATGAAACACTTTTTTTTGACAGCGGCCTTCTTCTTCGGCTCTGCCTTCTTCTTCTTTCCTCCTTCCACCTTCTGCTTTTTCGCAGACTTCTTTTTCTTTTTTTCAGAAGACTTTCTTTTGGAAGAAGTCCATTCCATAGCAAGAACTGAGCCTTTAGAACCTTTCATAGAAAGCTCAGCGGTGACCAGCATGTTCATTAATTCGGCCAAGAAATTTTGAAGTTTATGCATGTGGTAATTCATGATGAATTGCCCATATGCATCAGTCAAGGATTGTAGAATAACATCATTCTGCAGATCCAAGTCTAACTTCACACCGAGCTTCTCAAGCTCTTTTAAATCCTTGATCATCATCAGACAGTGATCTTGGACTGACTGCCCATCATGCATCTTAGCCTTAAAAAGTCATTTCATGACTTGATACTTTGGCTGCGTGACTCTGTTCACCAAACATCTCCTGCAGGTGAGCCAACATTTGGCGAGCAGTCCCGATATCTTCATGTTGGCACTGGAGCTCATCAGACATCGAGCCCAACATGTAATATCTGGCCTTATTATCTTCGTCTATCCATTTTTCCAGAGACGCTCTCTGTTCAGTGGATGGACGGGCTGGTAAGGTGGGAGGGTCCTGGTCCAATACATGGGTTAACTTCTTGAAACCTAAAACTAATTTTATAGTTTCTGAGCCAATCTTTATAATTGAGTTTGGTCAGTCTATGTGCATCCAGGATATGTGCCAATGGGTTGGACGTAGATATTTTCCTATAGAGAGTCAAAGATTCTAGTTAGATACTATAATTATGACTTGACAAATTTATTTAGGGATTTTATTTTTAAACAAATTAGCTCCCACTATTTTCTCGGATCCCTACACTCCCTCTGTAGAGATGCGAAAATCTCCATGATTAATGATTTCTAGTGGGTGGTGCGGTCTCACCAACTGACTCATCACCTCACCTAACAGTTATTGGTGATGGGTTAGCCAATGAGTGAACAACTCTTGTTCAATGATTCTCTAATCATGGTGCACCCAAACTTGGTCTCTAATTCATGAATCTCACCGTATCCAGAAATATTGATCCACTCCTTAGTTAAGTCAGATCCACCATTTGCACAGACTGGATTCCTAATTGAGTCTCTCACCGTATCCAGAAATATTGAGCCCAACTCATCCTCCAGCCCATAGCATCCAATGCCTAATAGACATGGTTGCATCTTCCGTGCAACTGAGCCACTGTATCCAGCCGAGAACAATCAACCTCAGGGAAGGGCCCGCACATCTACAATGGTGGAAGACCTCAGACTTAATCTTTTCTTAGAGAGAATTGATTCAGGTCTCATTAAACTAGACTTGTCATAGTCATAACAATTATGACTAACCTAGTGGCATGGGTTAGCTCAGATTATTGACCACCTCAAATCAGAACTGAGTCAACAGATATGGCCAGGTAAGTGAGATCGGTGGAAGGGAATATGCCATTAACTCGTACAAGAATGCATTCAGATCGAGTAGCTTCCAATTAAAAATCAGTCGGTCGTATGTGCCAAACTTACCTTAGACACCAAATTATTGAGCCAGAACCAATTGGGTTAGCCTACAATCCAGACTCTAACCTCTGAGCCTAATTAGGTCTTGCTTGATCATGACTCGATCTTGACCCAGACTTAATCCTATTAGGCTGGTCAATTTAAGCATTGTTGATCCCATCTAACCAACTCTTGATTCGGTTTGATCAACCGCTTAGACCTAATTGAGCTACCCAAGCCCGAACCCAGTATTATGAATATGTCTTAGATCTAAAATTCTCAATTTTAGACCTAATTAATATTTCATAATCTTAATTTTTAATTAAGTAGGGTTCATAAACAAAATATGCATAATAAATCCTAGGATTTCAGGATCTAGGATTTTGCAGAAAGTAAGTTTTGGGTTTCTGATTAAGGACGAACGCGCAGCACCCCTACACGTCATAAGAACATGCCCCATCGGATGGGAGGAGAGGGCCTTTAAACCCTTCTTCATTCTTATGACTCGGACGGCCAAGAGGAACGCCTTAATCAGGAACATGCAATACTACAAAATAGTTTTAGATCTATATCATATATCTCATATACAAATTAGATCTAATCATGGCATATTTTGCATACATCTCATGTATCGAATCATGCATATTTTCAGATCTAAATTATCTCATAATAATCTAAAAAATTAGATTTAAATTGATCTTATCAAAATAAACTCTAATCTAGATAACTATGTAGAACTATTCTACAACTAGTCTAGACATGCATCAATCATATCTCATATGATGTTTAAAATTAAATAATTTTTATTTACTATTTTTTAGATATTATTATAATAATTATAATATCAAAAAATAGTAAATAAATAGATCTAAAATATGATTTAATCAAATTAAATTAAAAACATGCAAGACTATTCTATAGAACTATTCTATTTTAGAACTAGTCATGCATATTTTCTAATCTTAGATCCAAATCATTTAATTTTAATTTTTCTGATTTCAGATCTGATCACATCTCATGTGACATCTGAAATCACTTATTTTTTCACATATTGTATTTAGTGTTTGTGAAATCAGAGTTAATGATAATGATAATTCATATTTAAGAGTTAAAAATTAAGACATGTAATCATTATTAACTCATAAAATGCTTCCGACCATAGAATCATCACGAGGATGGTGATTAATCCAGAAGGTTGGTGTACAATCGCTTCTCTTTAGTAGATGAGTCTTGAGTCTATGGTGTAGAGACACCGGAGTGAGAGTTCAGGTACTCGTTAGAGAATGAGGGCACTGAGCGTGACCACCTCGAGTAGTCATTAGGAAGTCTACCTTCTCGTCAATGACTGACTCGATGCTGTAGTAGTATGTCTGGTTCTTTATCCTGAGGTACATCGGTAGTTCATCTTAAGGGTGTTACAGTTTGACTACACCATTACTCGATCTCCTAGCCATATGGAATCCTGAGGTATATGTTGGCTATAGCATATTCATTGTAGGAACTGGATAGCATCAAGATGGAATCTATCTACCTTGGTGGTAGAGGAGCAGCCCTATGATGATCATGAGAATCAAGTCCTGAAGCCCATGGCCATGAAGATCGGAATTCCCACCTTGAGAAGATGGGACTAGACTTGTAGCCAACTAGATTTAGGACAAGTGGAAGATTATTAGATATATGTGTCTTAGAAGCTAGAATTGGCTGACACTTGTAATACACTTCTAGGGGCAAAATTTTAATTTTGACCAAAATCAATGAAATGGATTATTTTCTATCACATATGTGTATTTAGTGTCTATGATACATCCTTTGAGTTAATTGTAATGATAATTCATATTTTCAAGTGTTGAAAATTTAAGACATGAATAATCATTATTAACTCATAAAATGCTCCCGACCATAGGATCATGACGAGGATGGTGATTGATCCGAAAGGTTGGTGTACAATTGCTTCTCTTTAGTAGATGAGTCTTGAGTTTATGGTGTGGAGACACCGGAGTGAGAGTACAGGTACTCGTTAGAGAATGAGGGCACCGAGCGTGACCACCTCGAGTAGTCATTAGAAAGTCTACCTTCTCATCAATGACTGATTCGATACTGTAGTTGTGTATCTGGTTCTTTGACCTAAGGTGCATCGATAATTCAACTTGAGGGTGTTATAGTTTGACTACACCATTACTCGGTCTCCTAGCCATATGGAATCCTGAGGTGTATGTTGGCTATAGCATGTTCATTGTAGGAACTGGTTAGCATCAAGTTGGAATCTATCTACCTCGGTGGTAGAGGAGCAGCCCTATGATGATCATGAGAATCAAGTCCTGAAGCCCATGGCCATGGCAGAGTGAAATAATAGAAAGAGTTTCTATTTAGCTTTTCACATCGGACCTGAATCGAATGATTAAATTATATCATAGAAATTAGGGTTTGACAAGTTCACCTAAACCGTAATCTGATCGGGGCTTAAGATAGAAGAACTTAATCACATAGGTAGCTACACCAAGAGGTTCGCATTCAGCTCTGATAGGTTGCCACCATATACTGCTAGGTGTCACTAGTGGATTTTGGGAGCAATTAGAATGATTTAGATGATCGATCATTCTAGCTGTTCGAATCAGAAGAATTTTGATCCATCGAAAGGAGTTTCGATGATGTCGATGATAGAGATCATGACATATCCAATTACCATACAAAACTGAACCAAACTGGGTCACACAAATAAGAGTTTGAATCTGGTGATCATCAATTGAACTGATCCAGTTCAATTGATCTGAATGAGATTCAATTAGGTTCAAGAAAATCGTGCTAGCACTCGATTGAACCTAACGTTCTTCTTTTACTATCATAAATAGTTGTCCTGACTGAGCCAAAGGAGTTTGTCCTCATTTAGAGGCCTTCACTTTATCTGACTGGAGCTTGTCTAAGTCAGAAAAGGTTGTCTTATTTTGTAAGACATTACCTGCTATTTTTGGTCACCTGCCATTTCTCGTCCTTTGACTTTGGTCAAAAGTTAACCTTTGACTGGTCAAATGTTGACCATTGATACTTTGACTTTTGTCCATGTGTCGCACACCTATTGGAGGACTGGTGGAGACTTGTCCTCCTGCCAAAACCTAGCAAGGAGGAGGGCGCATGCCACCCTTGGTGTGTGCCCAATCTGGAGGCGCCTAGGAGTCCCTGTTGGACAGAGACTCCATCTCCTTTTTGGATTCCGATTAGAGTTCTCCTAAGAACCAACTTTGACTGGTCTTAGGCGCCATCTAAGGAGGAATCCAGAAGACTCTATTCCCACCAAGTAGATTTAGATCTGATTTCATAAAGGGTTGTGATTGCTTGGGAAGAAGAGGAGTTGGATCACGCTTAGTCTATAAATAAGACCCTACGCCTAACTCAAAGAGCATCACAATTCTCCATGCCCCAAGGCTGCTTCTCCTCTCCTCCTCCATGCCAAAGCACCTTCTCCCTCTCCACTCCACGTCCAAAGAGGTTTGGATTCTTGGTTGATGCAATCTAGATGAGAGAAAGACGACTGAAAGCTAGAAGGCTGTGCTGCTGCAAAGGACAACTGCTGATCTTCAAAAGGAGTTTTGAAGATCCTCCAGATCAGATCCAGATCTGATTTTTGGAGATGTGATAGAGAAGAAGAGGATCTCTAGATCTAGTCCAAGTGGATATCGGTAGAGGCTAGGCACTTGCGTGGCTAGATCTAGAACCTTCCGCTGCTCACAGGATCATCATCGGGTAATAGGATTACCCACTTCAAGGTAAATTAAATTTGATTTAATTTATCTAATTTTATTTTAATTATTAAATAAAATTAAATTTACCTTGATGTACAACGGAAGGTTCTGGATCTAGCCACACAAGTGCCTAACCTCTATCGATATCCACTTAGGCTAGATCTAGAGATTCTCTTCTTTTCTATCACATCTCTAAAAATTAGATCGAAATCTGATTTGGAGGATCTTCAAAATAGCTTTCGAAGATCAGCAGTTGTCCTTTGCAGCAGCGCAGCCTTCTAGCATTTTGTCACCTTTCTCTCACCTAGATTGCACCAACTTAAGTCCCAAACTACTTTGGATGTGGATAGGAGAGGGAGAATATGGTCTTGGCATGGAGGAGGAGAGAGGCAGCCTTGGGGCATGGGGATTGTGTTGTTTCTTTGAGTTGGGCATAGGGTCTTATTTATAGACTATGCATGATCCAACTCCTCTTCTTCCCAACCAATCACAACTCTTTATGAAATCAGATCTAAATCTGATTGATGGAAATAGAGTCCCTTGGATTTATCTTTAGATGGTTCCTAAGATCAGTCAAAGTCGGTTCTTAGGAGGAGTCTAATCGAAATCCAAAAAGGAGATGGAGATCCCTATCCATAGGGACTC